>VUQH01071553.1:0-44532 GCA_015106775.1 Etroplus canarensis | reverse complement strand
TGAAAAATTTTATGCTTCCTGGCAACGTGTTGTCTGTACTCTCAATATACAGTATTAAATTGTTTTCTCTTCATTTTTTTCCCTTCAGGTTCAAGAAAACATATATGAATAAGTCAGACAATAATCAACAATATCTCTTGTAAGGTTTGGTATCTTGGGGAGGGACTGGGTGGCAAGGTTGTATGTTTGTGTGTTTATCTGTCTGAAAAATAATAAAAACACGTGGATAAAAAAAACTGCATATTGTCAGGTTAAAGGCAATATACTCTGTGTATTTTATTTCATTTGAAGGAAGCATGTGCTCATATTGCTTATGTTGCTCCTCAAGAGGAAAAGAATAAATGGCACCCATTTGAAACTGCATCTGGCTTATTCAATCCGCTACATCCATGTTCAACTCAACACTGCACCAGACCTGCCATCGCTGTAAAGAAGCTGACGCCATATAGACATAGACGTAGACAGCACGTGCAACAGTTCTAAAGTTGATTTCAAGGAGACTGGCACATCTTGTTCGGGGGATAATAATAATTTATATTGTGTGTGTTTATGAAAGGGTTTAAAGAGTGAAGCACTTTAGCAATTATCATTTGCAGTGCTAATTTATGACATTTTGTTGTTACCTTTTTATGCTAAAAACCTTTTAAGTGTCCATAATCTGTCAATGCTTGACATAAACATTACTCTGTGGTAAAAGGTAACTATACCTTATAAGTATAGATTAATGTTTAACAAACCACTTTTAGGACTTAGAATGAAAATTTAAAGTATAAATTTCAAAAACTTGTACATAAATTTGGCAAGCAACAAAGATAAATATATAAATTTTTTAAAAGTAAATGCAGGAAATATCTCAGGCGGTTTTTGTACAACTATTTACAAAACAATCAGGTCTCATAATAAGATGTCACAAATTATTTATGACACTCCAAAAAACAGTTTCTGTCCGCCACAACACACAACTCGCTCATATCTCACAAGTCTCTCTCTCTCTCTCTCTCTCTCTCTCTCTCTCTCGCTCTCGCTTTTGCTGATGTCACTCCAAAAACGTTCCCCTCTTCCTTAGCAACCAAATGCCATGTTTTGATTGGCTGATTTGATGCATTTTCCCACCAATAGGATAAGGAGTGTGATTTTTTTCTTGGAAGCACTCAACTTTGTCAGTCCTTCCCGTTTCTTAACTGTGGTTTTACTAGGTCTATCAGCACAATTTAAAGACTGGTATGTAGTTTGAAGTCCACACTTTCAGCATGAATTGAAATGGAGACTCAGTGAGGCTACATCTTGCAGCTACATCATGATTTTCAATTATGTGAATTGGATGTGCTGATGTTTCCGTGGACCCCAGACGGTTAAGGTTTACAGACTGGAAGATTTCATTCATGACTCATATTGACAGAAAACCCCTCCCACCAAGTAAGAAGATATTTTATCTCAAAAATCAACTGGCTAGAGAGGCATGCAAAGCCGTGGAAGGTTTATTCTATCAATATTCAGAGAGCGCATACAATGTAGCATGGAAAGTCTTACAAGGCAGATATGAGAACCTATTCATCATACCAAAGGCTTTCTGTGATAAGCTCATGAGATGGCCAAAGATGAGCACAAATGACCCACTTGGACTATGAGAGTTTGCTGACTTCCCCCAAAGCTGCACTGATGCAATCCCACATGTCAAAGGAGTAGCCATCCTTAACAATTGTGAAGAAAAGCACAAGTTGCTGAAAAAACTTCCAGAATAGATTGTACGCAGGTGGAGTCGCATTGCTGTAGATGAACTTGACACATCTGGAAATGATCCAGATTTTATATGCTTTACAGATTTTTGAGCAAAGAGGCCTGGATTGCCTGTAACCCCTTTGCTTCTCCACTGTTAATTTCAAGCCCGTAGATGAAAGATCACCAAAGAGGGCCAAAACATTTGACACAAACCCACAAGCAAAGAACTTCACTCAGGAAAACCAATAAAAATACAGCAGTAAACCAAACTCACCTTGCTCTGTCTGTCAAAGGGAAGCTCATAACATCACAAAATGTCCCAACTTCATAGCAAAGAGTGTTGAAGATAAAGACATTCATCCTTGAAACTCAGCTCTGTTTTGGGTGCTTGAGAAAAGGTCATATGACCAAAGATTGTAGAAGACGACACACATGTAGCATGTGTAGCCGTCGCAACCCAACCGCTTGCACAAAGATGGGAAGCAAAGACCTGCAAAAGCAATAACAAATAGCTCTATTTCCACAGAGAAACATTCAAGCCTTGAAATGCACAAAGTCGTGTCTCATTCATCAATACAACATGCTGCTACCTCAAGTCTTGTCCCATTTCTCATGTCTACAGCACAAGAGCCACAATTAGAAGTACTTTCATATGCAATGTTGGACACACAGAGTGATTCAACATTTGTCCAACCAGTAAAACTAAAACTTAGTACGATGACAGCTATAGACACAATCATATCTTGCAAGAGTGTCCACGGTCTACAAGTTCAAGGACTCCACTCTGAGAATCGCATCCAACTACAGAAGGCCTACAGCCATGACTTTATCCCAGTGGACAAGTCTTATGTCCCAACGAATGAAACAGCATTATTGTGGCCTCATCTCAGACACTTGGCAGACAAGTTACCACCCCTTCAAGACTGTGATGTAGGGCTTCTAATTGGATATGACTGTTCATCAGCATTGACTCCTCTTGAAGTTATCATAGGTGGCAAAAATCAACTGTCTGCACAGAGATCAGAACTAGGATGGCATATAATAGGTTTATCAAACCCTCACCTAGACAGACAGAGAAGTCAGAGCTTTGTGAATTGACTCAAAGTGAAAGAATTGCCAATTCCATCAGTGACAGATGTTCTAAAGGCCCTGGAATCAGACTTCAGTGAGAGTACCCGCAAAGATAAGTATAATTCTTAGTACAATGTCTATTTCATACATTTCCTCAGTGACCACATCACACAGAAGGAGAATGGGCATTGTGAAATGCCCCTCCCTTTCAAGGGCAACAGTCCACCCAAACAATCAGAGGTTAGCCACAGTTCAACTGCAGTGTCTTAAGAACAAATTAAAAGCTAATAAACAATACGTTGATCAATACAAAACATTTATGGAGGAAACAATAAGCAAGAGTGATGCGGAATCTGCTCCTTCAACATCTGAGGGAGAGACAGAATGATACCTTCCACATCACAGCATCTACCACTCCAGAATGTTTTCTGGAGTGGTAGATGCTGTTTTCTGGAGTGGTAGATGCTGTGAGTTGTATTTGTTTGTCCGGCTAAATTCCACGGTGTTTCATTGAACAACAGTCTGTTTACTGGACCTGATCTTATCAATCCTCTGGTGGGAGTACTCTGCCACTTAAGGAAGGAGACTGTAGCAGTTATCTGTGGCACGACAACACAAAGTTAACTGTCTGCTGGCATCAACATTTGTAGAGGAAAATTTTTTATGTTGATGATGTGCTAGTCAGCATCTCACTGGTTGACAAAGCCAAGAAACTGATCACTGAATCCCAAGAGTTGTGTAAAAGGGAAGACCTGCACCTTCACAAATTCAACTCGAATGAGGAAGCAGCCCTCACTGCTTAGACCCTTTGGGCTGGTGCTGCACAAGGTCCAGGTGGTGTGGAGGGTGGTTCAGGGCAATGCATCCCAGTGAAAGGATTTTACTAGCTGGTGAGAGGCTCCTGGGTGGCAAGGTGCTCCAGAGAGAGAGAATCCAAAAGAAACTTCTGGCAGGGTTCCAGGGTTAGGGACCAGGAGAGGGATAGCACAGGAAGGACATTAGTAAGGTGAACCAACAACAGGTCACAGAGGTTAACATTCTAGCATGGCCTTTCTTACTACTCTATGATAGAGAATGATCTGGCGATGAGTGGAGAAACATGACCAGGTTAAATACGCTGCTCTGGATAAAGGTTCATTGAGAAGAGATGTGCCTGCCAAACACCTGTCCAGTCACGCCCACTCCTGAAATCAAGCAGAGTTAGTGGCAACCACCCTGCACATCTGTACACTTTCACATGAGATAGAGAAGACAGAGAAGAGCGAGAGATGAAGAAGGAGAGAAAGACTGAGGCTGGGCTGCACCTGGAGGACATAGGACCATGACAGGCATAAACAGCAATAGGAAGATGAATCACTGTACAGCTGTCAAAATCTGTCCTTATTATGATTCATTAGAAACGGGAATTATGTGATTTAAGGATCAGAGTTGTGATTAAATGCACTCTGAAGCATGAGAGCACTCCTAAGTGTTTTTTCCAAGTTCAAGAATAAGCTTGCAAACAGAATTGAAGTATTCCACACTGGAGTCAGTCTCCACTTTATTTATTTAATTGTAATTATGAAATTCTCTTTTCAACTGAATGGTAAATTTATTGTTGGAAAAACAAAGTGTATGTGAAACTATCTTGGGTGAAACGTATTCCATCATTTTTGTTGTTGTTGTAGTAACACAGTCATTCTACAGGGGTCAGTAAAGAGAGTGGTTATGTCACAGAATGGAATGTATTGCTGGTCTACATGCCTAATGTTGTAATTTAGTTCACATCAGTTTTATTTACCAGCATCTAACTCAAGGTGAGCAGTCATCAGCCTTGACCAGTTTGGTTAGAAGGACCAGGCCTTTATGTGGGACTGCCCAGAATTTTTATCACTTGTCCTCCTGTCCAACATATTAAGACAAAGTCCTAGATTAGTTGGAAATTGGTCAGGGGCACAAGGTGTTGTTGTACCATTTGTGAACATTTCATCTGAGACTTTCAAATTTGTTTTTAACATAATAATATATATGTTTTCATAATAGTGATAAAAAATTCTTGACAACATATAACATTGGGCAGGTTTGTGGGCTGTGTTTAATGACCTGTGAGTCTTATTTTTCATTTACTTTCTAGCCTTCTGGAGTGGCCTGTAGCAGCCCTATGAGCTGTTGTAAAGCAAGTCTGGAAATGCAAAGGAATGTCTTCATATCAGGACATAACACAAAAGATAAAATATCAGAAATGTCAAATGTTTTCTGAATAAAGGACATGGAAGGGTGAAAGTATAGCTCTGGGAACATGATGCAATATTGCATTCTAATAAAAATACATTAAAAGGATAATCATCTAAGAAAGAAAGAACCTTTGGCAGCTCCCTTGAACAATGCCCAAAACATTGAAGGAACACTTTGAAAACACATTAGCTCTCGATCGGAAAACTTCCTGCTAGATATCTGTACTGATCAAATTTCAAAAATAATGCAGCAGGCTGGTCCATTTTGATGAAATTTCATTGCAGCAATTCAAAATAGTATTCAGTAGTTAATATGGCCCTCACGTGTTTGTATGCATGCTTGATCATGTTGGGGCATGCTCCTAATGAGATGACAGATGGTGTCCTGGGGGAGCTCCTACCAGATCTGGACCAGGGCATCGCTGAGCTCCTGGACAGTCTGAGCTGCAACCTGGCAGCATCAGATGGACAGAAATATAATGTCCCAGAGGTGTTCTATTGGATTTAGGTCAGGTGAGCATGGGGGCCAGTCAATGGTATTAGTTCCTTCATCCTTCAGGAACTGCCTGCATACTCTCACCACATGTAATCGAGCACCACGAGGAACACAGGACCCACTGCACCAGCATAGAGTCTGACAATGGGTCCAAGGATTTCATCCTGGTTTCTAATGGCAGTCAGGGTGCCATTGCCTAGCCTGCAGAGTTCTGTGTGTCCCTCCATAGATACGCCTCCCCTGGCCATTACTGACCCACCACCAAACTGGTCATGCTGAATGATGTTACAGGCAGCATAATGTTCTCCACAGTTTCTCCAGACCCTTTCAGTTAGTTTACACTGACCCTAGCCAAATGCAAAACTAGTGAAAAACAGTCAGAAAAGATGAGGAGGGAAAAAAATCTCAGTGTCCTCCACCTGTATAACCATTCCTGTTTTGGGGGGTGATCTCATTGCTGGCCCTCTGGGTCACCTGTTGTTGATGAACACCAAAGCAGCTGAAACTGATCAACAACCCGTCTGATACTTAACTGACAACATCAATATAACACAAGTTTAACTGACTTGATGCTGCACTCTTATTGAAAAGGGTTCTTTTAATATTTTTGAGCAGTGTCTTTCCCAAGAGGTCACCAGAGTGGATGAGTCTGCATAGGTAATTTATTAGAGGTTTTATTCTGGATGCCCTTTCTAATGTAATCCTCCCATGGTGGATAATCATCTAAGACAGTGCATCAAATATAGGCCCCATACACATTTAGCATTTGACCTCTGTCTTATAGAACAGCCACATTTACACAATAAATGGCATTTATTTATAGGCAAACAATCTGATAATAAGCAAACACAGAGTACAGCCCGATCTTACAACAGTCCAGTTTTCATTTCCTCTTATGCTGTTGCTTGCCTGTTTGCACCAAGTATGGTGACAACTCTGAGGTTACCTGACTTTACCAAAGAAACCTGATCTACTATTAAACACTTAGTGAAATCAAAACATACTATTTTTTTATTCATTACCTTCACCAAGGACGGATGGCTTTTGCCTGTTTATTTGATTGCTTGCTTGTTTGTTTGTTGACATTCTATCTCGGTGATTCTCAAACTTTTTAGAATGTGCCCTACTTAAGAAGCTGAATAAAGGTCACATCCAACAACCCACAATTTTATCAGTCACAAATGATAAAAAGGATCTATGTTGAATGTTATTTAAATAAACATCCATATCATCATTGCAATGACATCAACAAACTCATGTTTGTTTGTTTTTTCCTAAAACAAACCCATGTCTATGCACCTGGTTGTCCTCGCCCCACCTGCGGTGACACCACACCTCAGTTTTTGAGAACTACTGGCCTAACAGAAAAAGTTATTAACAGATTTGCATAAAAAGGTTAGAAATGGGTCATAACAAGTAGCAAGAGAACAAGTGATTAGATTTTGGAGGTGTACCTATAGTGTATGGCTGCTAGCATCCTCTACTGTCCACCAGGGGGTGGATGCCTCTACCATCTGCATTGCTGCTTCCTACAGCCTGAGGATTTTTCTTCTAACTTTATTAGAACAAATGACAGAGTTACAACGAATTAGCAAGATCACCTTTTCAAAACCAATCCACACCTCCCATTAAAAGTATATTTAAAATTACAGATTAGTTTCTGATTCTATTATTCATAATGTGAACAAAATAAAGAAAAAGAGAAAAAAAAACAAGGAGATTACAAGGGGATATGATAAGTTATATTTAGATACCTATAGGTTCAGGTGAAGCCCTTGATGTGTAGATTGGGAAGGTTCCTTGTGCTCATTCCTGTTATATTACAACTGTTCAGAAGCATGGCTGGTCCAAAATGCCCGTACGGCCACCAGGAAACATTCCGGTGTTCCCGATGGCCAGTCTGCGCTTTTCTTACCAAGTTATCAGATGATCGTCACAACACATACATTATATATATATATATATATATATATATATATATATATATATATATATATATATATATATATATATATATATATATATATAGCTCCTGATGCATCCATCAGAGTGTGAATGTGTGCATGATAGCTAAAAGCGCTTTAAGGCATAGAATAAAGTGCTGTGTAATGAGGCCTAAAGGACTTTGAGTGCTCAGAGTACAAAAGGGCTTTATAAGCAACATTTACCATTTAGCATAAAGTTTCTTGTTAACAGGGATGTTAGGAACATGGCCAACAAGAATATAGCACCATTTGTTGATAACAATTTCGTTTGATTTGTTCTGTTTTTGTAGTTATCTGTTTCTTTCTTTTTCTCCAACAGTGAATGGAATCATACTGTGACTTTAGTGCTTCATAACATCAAACTAAAGCTGAGGACATCTTTAACAAGAATATGGTGGCTTTTTGATAAGGATTCGAATGGATTCTTCAAATGCAGTTATTTTTTATAATTTATTTAATAATTACACAAGGTTGCATTAACAAAGATAAACTAGCTGATCTTTTTCACAAACATTTCGTACAGAAAATGTAGGGATATATTTATAACTAACTTAGAATATTCTTAAAATATTCTGCCTATTAACAATGCATATGTTGTGTATGTTTTTAATTTATTTAAAACACGAAAATCATCATAAAGGGTCAGATATGTGTTAAACAATTTTGTTGTTTGGTGATTTTAAAAAAATCACATTTGTTTTAATATTGAATTTCAGAACCTATTTTATTAATGGATTATTTATCCATTGCGGTTTACCGTACATAAAGATATAGATGCGCAAATAATTTTAAAGAGACGATAGACCGTTCCTGTCTGAAGTGTAGAAGGTTTCGAGGCAGCGCTGTTTAATTTCAGGACAGAACTGGCTGAACTGGATAAGCGGGAAAAATGATGAAAACAACAACCTACTTAACTTTCGTACCTACCTTCGTGGGTAGGGTTGCTGTGCTTTTGTTCTCGTCATCAGATGCGCCTCTCCCACTTCTTCTTCCTCTCCCATTACCGAACATTTCTAGCAGTTCTGGGGAGGAGCAGTTCACTGTTGAGGCAGCAGCTGGTCAGCGCACATGGCTTTAGTAAAATCTGTCCTGGTCTTTGCTCTGATGTCATGTCAGTGGGAATTTGCTTCTGCTGACAGTCCACCCGGTATGTAGACCAAATATGCAAATACACAAATATTATGTAACTAGTAGATAACACATTTATTGTGCAAAATTAAGTGTTTCTCATGTTTCCTTAAAACTTATTTTCTAATTAAGCTGTACTTTTTACAATATAGTAACCTTTGCATAGATGTTTTCTTATCTGTGGAGCACTTACTGTATCATATAGAGAAGTGCCAGCAATATTATTGTTTTTTTGTTCTCATGAAGAGCTATATCGCAACCTTGGCCATTGGTACATTTTTACTTGGTCACACTGAATGATAAAACACACGAAGAAGAAATTTCTTCTTTGTACATGCTTTTTTAAAAAAAACAAGCTTCTGAACAAAAACATATGTGCATCTGCGATGATGCCTCTCGGCACTTAAACAGGAGCCTTGAACAATCGTCACATTTAATTTGGCCTATCAGTGCTGCCAAAATGTAGATCAGCATTGAAAAGTTTTGGAGTTTGTGTCATTTGTGTAAGTCCTGTTCGTGTGCACTGCTTAAGACATTCAAATATTATTTCGGGCAATATTGTTAGGTATGAAATGGTTAATTATGATTACTCAAGAACTGTGCTTGAATTCATCCTTTTGTTCTCTTATTCCCTCACTCCTTTATATATAAAGGACACATCATGAGCAGTAAGCTATTGTACAGTATAGATAATAGTGCATAAAGAATTGCACTAATCCAGCCTGGTTGTAACAACAGCATAGATAACCTTCTCCGTGTTATCTAGGCAGGATTATAAAAGATAGTTTTAAAGATAAATTTGATCTTTGTGATCAGTGCCTGTGTGATCACCATCACAGAATGGGATGATTTAGAGTACACTGAACTGACTGAGGACTTTGTGGACTAGTGCCAGCAGAACTGCCTCCACATCAGTGAAGAGAAGACAAAAGAGATGCTGGCGGATTTCTCCAGGAGCAGCTACTCCCTGTGGTGTACCTCCTCTCTGTGGTGGCATCACCCATCTTTTATGATGTGTCTGCTGGTGCAGCAGCATCTTCATGCAGCTGCTGACAAGAAGTGAATCAACAAACTGCTTAAAAAGGCCAGCTCTGTCCTGCGGTGCTCCCTCAATCCAATGCAGGTGGTGAGAGAAAAGATAATGTTATGCTGACATCCCTGTTGGACAACAACTCTGACCCCATGCAGTACACATGATGATGATGACATCTGAGAGCTCCATCAGTGGCATCAGCAGGACGGAAAAACCTGTGGTAACGTTACCACATGTTTATCCTTCCTGGAGGCCCGAGAGCACCAGTGACCGAAAACTGCCCGCCACCCAGCAGGGACCCCCCTGCCCATGCCAAGGCAAGGCCCAGCCTCCCAGGACCGCCAAGAAGGGTGGTCAGCATCCACGCCTAGCCGTCTGGCTATGGGTTCCAGAGACCCCAAGAATCCATGTCCCCGGGGAGACAGCAGCAGCGAGCGGGGAGGGGCCACCCCCTACTGACCACGATCCTAGGGACAGGGGTCAGCAAACCCCAGATCCAGTCACGCTCACCCTTACATACATAAGCAGATATACACGCACACATGTTGGCCTACCCCTGATGTGCTGGAGAGAGGATGCCCTCCAAGGTCTGCCATGACCCTGGGATACAGCCAACCTGGCCCCCAGTCCCAGCCCAACCCCCCACCCCTGGAAGGGTGCCAGAAACTGGGGTGTATGGAGACCCAACCTCTCCCCCCCACCAGATCTGTGTTGTGGGTATGCGTGTTGGCTGTTGCTTGTGTGTGTGTATATAGGTGTGTGTAGGTGTGTGTGTGTGTGTGTGTATGATGGTGTTGAAACTACAGTGCTATCAAAATTTAGGCGGGGGGGGCACTTGTGAAGTGGAGATGCACTGTCAGGGTGTGGCATCTCCTCGCACCTTCCCCCCAAGACCCTCTGTGTCTAATGTGCAAAATAAAATTGAGGGGTGGATAACAATGAGGAGGTGAACATGGCTACCTCTGCAGCTCCGCCCGCCTGACTGGATTATTCTCCTGCCCCCCAAGGTCCTATGTGTGGAGTGATATGTAATAAGTCTAAGTGTCTAAATTGTAATTGAGAAAGGAGGGTCAGGTGAACACCAGAGCCATGTGGATGGCACCACCCTCTGCAGCCAAGTGGCTCCCAGGACCCCCTGAGGCCCTAAGTATGTGACTTATGTGGAAATAAGGAGGCTTGTGAGGGGGGTGGGGTTAGGATATATAAGACCGGGAAGCAGGGGCCTGCCCCCAGAATGAGAGAGAGCCAGCTCTCACCCGCTCATTAGGCACCCCAGTCTCCCCCACCCTGACAGAGGGCAGGAACGGCAGGCCAGACCAGGGGCAACTGGTGACCCGCCCCTTTGGAGCAAGGCTGGTGTCCCCCTCATACACACGACACACAGGGCAGCCCAACATCATTCAGTAATTCATGCCACAATACACACGAAGAGAGAGGGGAGAAAAAAAACAAAAACGAGACAAGCTGGATTGGGACACACCACCCCAGGAAGAAATCCCCCCCACACCCCACACCCAGTCCCCCAATGGGACTGTCAGACTCTACGATCAGCTCTGCTCCCAGTACACCACTGTGCAATATTAATTATCCACATTAATTTCCTCCCACATCCATGTGAAATCATCTCATTATCTTGTGCATATATAGCCACTCTTTATGTGCATGTCTGATATAAATATGTTCAAAGTAAAGCGAAAGTATAGTTTTTTGCAGTTATATTTATTTAAGTTGTGTTGATATGTTTATTAGTACCTTTATGTATATCATTTTTGCTGCTTTTTATTTAACTGTGTACATATAATACATATTTTCATGTTTTTATAACTGAGTGAAAAAGATACAAGGACTCTGAAGAAGTCCCTTGGTGCTTGTCACAGTGACCATACACAGTTGTCTCCTGTAGCTGCTGACTGTGATGCCTCATCACACCATCTACCAAGGTGTCAGTTCCTTTGAGGGCAAACCTGAATGACAAGCAACAAAGGAGGAAACAGCAGCAAGCCAGCACAGTCACAAGCCTAGAGCAGATTTTTGAATGCAGTCGATGCCATCAGACATGTCTCTTCCACATCGGCCTTGTCAGCCATGAGCGTGCCTGCAGTTGACGTGAACCAACCCCTTCATAATCTTCGTTCACGAAGGATTGCCATTACGATGATGATAACTGAATGACTGTCTGCTATTGTATATTATACAAATTTTCCGTTGTGGGACAAACAAAGGCTTATTTTGTCTTAGCTTGTTTTATCTTGTTTTGTCATATCTGCAAATCCAATTTCAAGGAAAAACTAGCTTTCTATAGTCATTATGGGACCATTCAAGGTCTCCTCTTTTTCTTGTTCTTTTGGCTGCTCCCGTTAGGGGTCACCACAGCAGAGCATCTGCCTCCATCTCACCTTATCCCTTGCATCCTCTTCCCTCACACCAACACTCTCCATGTCCTCCTTCACTACATCCATGAATCGTCTTTGTGGTCTTCCTCTTCTTCTCCTGCCAGTTTTACTTTAATTGATAGCAACCTTTAACCTTAGCTAAACAACATTGTAAGAAGTTTACTGAGGAGTCAGCGACAGGCTTCAAAAGTAGGAATAACAGATTATCATCAGCATATTAGGCTGTTTAGATGTGGACCTGAGGGGCATGCATGATGAAAACAGAGTAGGATCCAAAATTTACCTCTATGGTATGCCACAGTTTACATGACCATAACTTCCTGTCTGTTTTAACTGGAATATTGTCTTTTTTTTGTTTATCTTAAAAAGAGGAAAAAGTGGAGCCTGGAAAGAATGCAACGCTTAAATGTGAGAGTCCCAGAAATGCCACCATCATAGCTTTCGCATGGGTCAAGCGTAACCTGGAGTCAGATCGATATGTCTTCTTCTACCGAGAAAATCGTCTCTATGAAATCTACCAGCATGAGTCTTTTAAAGGTCGAGTGGTGCTGGGAGATCCTCATATGAAAGATGGAAATGTGTCTGTCATTCTGCAAAACACCACCACTAAGGACTCTGGAATATATGAGTGCCAAATCTTAGTAAGAGGTCCATCACGCACGAAGAGGGATGCATCTACAACTGAGGTCAAGAAAACAGTTCAGCTTATAGTCCAAAAAAATGGTAAGTTTGTAGAGTTCTTTGTGTTCCTTTTTTTTCCTTTTGACCACAGTGACTTATTTTCCAAAATTCTCTAATAAAAGAAATCTATATATTGAACTTTCTTAGGGTATTGCTCTATTTTTCCAAAAATATCATAATTTGAATCTCCAAAACACTGGAAAATGATGACAAGCATCTATTTTATACAAGTTTTTGTTCCCTTTGAAATCGCTTGTGAAGTGATTATTAATGATTGTTAAAACATTAATAAGCAACAGTGAATTTAAAGGTTATCCTGTTAGTTGATCTTGCTGTCTTCCATATCCCCCTTCTACACATATTTACTAAGTTTACTTAACTGCTTACTACAGAATCACTGGATTATACACTTCACTGTCATACCAAACATTTCCAAGTTGGAAACTTTTCTTTGAGTGCTTTCTTTGAGTAGTGTAGAATTTTTAACTCCACAAACATCAAACATTAACAAGCTCTTAAAACTCACTCTAAAGTTCGAGTGAATACAAATGATTGACAGTTGAGCTGCTTCCTGGTTGTTGATGTTTGTTTCTAAAGATGTTGTTGATGAGACTTTGTAGAAAGCAGCTGGTCTGAGTGATGTGATCAGAGTGCAGTAGATAATGTCTGACAGCAGTTTGAAGAGGAAATGGATTCTGTTCTGTTCTTCACTCATCACCTACCTGACAGCTGACACCTGTTTCTCACCTGCAGGTCAAACAGGAGGACACACAGAGGATGGAGGGAAGGAGGAGGAAGGGAAGGAGAATGGAGTCAGTAGCAAACATCTTGGACTGGTGGCTATTGGTTTCTTTGCAGTGACAGCTTTGGTGAGCTTTGTTAAACTGAAGAAGAAGAATTCCCCCCTCCCTCCTCCACCTGAAAAAGAGGCTGACCAACAGTTAGTCTGAAACAAAGCACTTGGCAACATTTCTGTGACAGCAGACAAACCGGAGTGTAATGTAAAATCAATCCCTGTCATTAAGATGCTGAAAACATCAGCAGTAGTACAAATATATATTCTTAAATTTGGCTATAAATATTGTCAAAACAAACTGAATCAAGAATCCTGTGCAGAAACAAAGAAACATGTCACTAACTGTTCTCTTGGGTGTTACAGAGCTCATGACAGTAAAAGGATTCTGATCAACATTTCTGCACCAGTAATATTTTCCCCCTTCTTGAATTGCCACCTTATCGTGGTGGAGGGGTTTGTGAGCTCAGAGAATCCTGGGAGCTTTGTTGTCTGGAGCAGTCAGCTCCTGGTAGGGTTTCCCATGACAAACTTCCAGATGATGAGACAGACTAAGAGCAATTCAAAACCACTTTCCTGTTTTGGTAGCAGAGGGCTGACAGGGGCCCTCAATCTAAGGTGCAGTACTGAGTGATGTAGATCAGACTCAAAGGAAAATATATTAAACAAGAACTCAAATATCTAAGGACTTGTTCACGTGTTTCCCTTTTAACATCCCAGCAAACATTTTGATGCTAAAGTACTATTAAGTCATGTTTGAAAAATAGTCTTGAAATCAAAGTTGAACCAAAACTGGTTTGAGGTTATTTCTTGAAAGTTGTCTGGACTTCACTGTCAGACTTTATTGTCAGAAAAACGGTTGTGTTAAAGATTGTTTTTTTGACTGTCTCTTTATTAACTAGAATTTCTTATAATTTCTATTTTCTCTAGGATAACTGACTTCAAGTGACAGCATCTGTGGGTTTATGATGCTATCAGAGATAGAGTCATAACTGTCTGATGTGTTTAGTTCACCACACAACACATGAGACACAAGTTAGATGGAAATGAATGTAAATTGCTAAAAAGTGTTATTTCTGTGTAGATAGAGAAGATGTTGTGTGGACGTCGGTTCACAACCATGTACCAACCAGAACTGTTGTTTAAAAAGAAAGAAAGATGTGTTCAGTTTCTTCGTTGCAATATTCAGATTTTTGAGTTTTTTCTGTTGTGCAGTTTTGACTTGTGAGATGACGTCAGCCTTGCATCCATGTGTGCTGGGATGTTGAATATATAAAAACTCTGGTTTGATGCTGCTGTTACAGCTTAAGGAGCTCTTCTGTCTTACCTGGTCCACACTGTTGGTGTGTTGGTAAAAAAAAAAAAAATCAGTTAATACAGTGGAGTTTCTCACTTGCACTGTTGCCAAGTGCTTTGCTTTCCTTGGTTTTGTTCATCTTTTAAAAGTTATGCACCTATTCATTGTAGCTAAAAATGAAAACATGTTTGTTTTTTTTCTTTTCATGTAAACTGGGGAAAGTAACCTGTGTTCTATATTTTTATTTGTCGATAATTTTCATGCTGTAAATTAAACCGTGTTTAAATCAGCAGTTTTGCAAAATATTTTATATAGAATAACTGTACAGTATATTTTCTTTCAGTTTATATTTGATACATTCTCTTCCCTCAGATTAATATTCTCATTATGATATTGTGTGAGAGCAGTCCTATTACAGCCACAGTCGGGTTCTTTTTTGCAGAAGTATTATTAAAAGCTGTTTGTTGAACAGTAGATCCTGTTGTTACTTGTCTGGTATCCTGATGAGTCAGTGCCAAAGAACACATAACATACCCTCCTGAGCTTTGCTCCTGGCAGCTGTGAGTGAAGAACGCGCACACATTCACTATCTGCCAAGTCAACCTTTAAAGCCTTTTTTCTGTAATGCATCTTTGTACCTGATAAAGAAAAGTTTGCTGGCTGGCTTCTCATCAGTAATGTGTTGACTTTTGATCAGCAAAGAAAGATAAAATGCTGGCTACGTTCTTTACTGCATAACCAGGAATCAAAAGTAGAACCTGTTTTGGCTCTAACTCATCAGTCTGGGCCTGTTCCTATAATTATATTCAGTAAAACTGAACTCTAAATTAAAGGTTGAAGGCAGTGTAATTTGAAGCTGAACAAACTGAACTGGGAATTATTTCAACAGAGAAGTGAATGATGGGTGTTGGCTGCAGAGGATCATGTTCGTGCAAGTCTAACCTTACTGGAAACCTGCTGATCTAGTTTCAAAGAGAACATGAGATGAAAAACACACAGAGAGAAACTGCAGCACAAAGTCTGAAAGCTATCATGAGATATTATTCTGTGAACGTCAAGCTAAAGATTCAGTGCCACCTGTTTCTTTATACCTGATATAAAAACATAAATCTGGCTTCAGGTCAGCTGAACAAAGTCCTGCTGTTTATAACCCATGAAATAATAAACCTGTATATTGACCTTCTTTATCCACAGTATGCATCAGAGGAGTTATATTCTGAACATAAAGTTGTGTAATGTGTAATAATGTGTAATGAGCCCATGTATGTAGAAACAAAAAACATGTGATCTGAAGTTCAGTTTCACCTCCCTGACTGTCAGAGGAATTTTTTAACAAAGAACAGATGCCATTCCTGTTGTCAGGAAACTAGTTTCAAACTGTTATTTTTACTTTTAACCAAAACTCATTAAGAAACTAAATAAAATAAAATAAAAATACAGGAAACATCCTTAGTTCTAGTCTTTGTTGGCTGGATTAAATTTGGTCAGTCTGTCTGAGGCTTTGATTCATCTGTTTTTGTGACCCAGGGTGTCTACATGACTGTGACTCATCTGCCTTCACAAATTGTTGTGTTTGTGTTGTAATTTCTGATCTAAACATCTTATAGCTTCCCCTTACAAAAACCATGCATATTATAATAATTAAGAAAACTAAAATTAACACTGAAAATGATAAAAACTAAACTAAAACCACACATTTTCCAACAATAGAAACTAAACTTAACCTAAATTTCTTTCTTTCTTTCTTTGTAAAGGGTGGACACTGAAAAACAAGCTCTAAATGGTTTAATGTGGAGGTGCGGTCAGTGTACACACTATTGGATAAATGTCATTCTTACTCATTCTGTGGGATCAAATAAAAGCTAAACAAACAGTTCATGCATGTGTATTATTAGTGGGAACGTGCTAATTCTGTTCCATGGTGACTGCAGCAAACCACCTGAGTTCAGCTCCAGGCAACATCAGAGAAAAACCAGAGAGAAGGTGCAGCGCTAGCAAGTTAAATGAATTTATTTAGTATTTCCTTACATAAGCTGTTAAATATTATTCCATAAATGTGAAGCAGAAGATTTAGTATGACCTTTTTCTTTTCATATGATATAAAACTAAACTTTATATCACTCATGAGTTGACAAGGTCCTGCTTTTAGAGCAGAAACAATTCAACCCTGCACCACTTCTAATAAGACTGTGACTGTAAATAGAAAGAAAATGTACACAGCAATATTCCCCCTGGAATTAATTAAGGATTGGCTGTGTCAGTACCCTGATCCTGACACAGCCTCACCTCCCCCACTGTTTGTCAGCTGACAGAGGAAGTGGTTTTACAGAGAACTGAGTTCTTCTTCTTCTTCTTAAACCCAAAAGTAAAAACTCAGCATCATGTGGCAACAGGACTGCTGAACTCTGGACTCAGTCGGTTCAGTTTAATGAGTGTTTCTATCAGACTGAAGTGGATCATCACTTTGAACCTTCTTATTTTGGGCTCCAGCTGCACATTGACTGTAGCTCTGACTGTTGGCTTAGTATGAGGTTTAGACTGAGCTATGATTAGCTGAACACCCACAAAACAAGAGCAGGGCCTCTCTTAAAGCTATGGCACACTCTATTAAGATTGTTGCATATTTGTATCTCTATTTTTTTTGTCAAATCATTCATATTTTATTTTTTACTTGAGTTCATTGAATTTGGCACCCATTATTTGTGGTGTCAGGGAGCTATTTGCAGAATCTCTGTAATTTAAAATATGCATCTGATTAAAATCTAAGGACTATTTTAACTGCCAGAGTGCTGACTGAGACAGTTCAAGTATGTTAACAAAGGAATCAGGTGAGTTTTCATCAGCAGTGTGTTGTCAGTTCCAGTCTGGTTTCCCGTTCTTGTAAATTCAGTTCTCAGAAGAGGAAGTTGCTAATTATGTCTGCTGGTAAAATATTTATTTTGAAATAGGCTTAAAAAAACCCGTGGCAGATGGATGTCATGTGACACTCTGTGTTGGTCAAAGTCAGACTTATATTTGTTTATCTCATTGGTTCACAGTCTTTGCATACTGGTTCCTGTGATGACTGTGATGCCTGTGTTTGCATCTGATAAGTGTCATGAAGAAAATTTACATTTTTCCAGGCAGCAGTAGATGCAGAAACAGGAATTTGCTGCAGGGTCTGCAGATGGCCTGCCTGAACCCATTTATACAGGAGAGACAAAAAATGGAGAGCCTCACAAAGAGAGGTATGTTTGTGGTTTGAAGTCTATTCCACCCCCTCCACTCCCATCTGAACAAATAAGCTGCTTTTACACAGAACAATAAGCTTCCTCTATAACAACATTTCACAAAAAGTTCAGTTTTTAATAATTTCTCGCTGACTATTTCATGTTTTGCTCAAGAATTAAATTGTTAAATAGTTTCACGGTGCACATGCATGTTGGGGGCTTGGCTTATTACCTGTTGTAACTTGCCCTCCCTGCTGTCTCACTCAGAAATGTTTAGTCCTGAAATTTCAACGCTCCTTTTTTCATTGCTTCTGTAGAGGACATGTTTTATTGCATTAAGTGCTAAAGCGAAAGAAGTGAACTCATAATGAGCACAGCTGTTGTGGAGACAGATCCTCAATGGAAGCACTCACTGGCGCCTTTGCCTCATGGAAAGCCCCATGCATCATATTTCCTGCTAAAGCACTGAGGTCAGATTTCCTGTGTGATTAGGTACTGATGATGGCTTTTTTTCATCCTTTCCACCTACCCACAGCTCATTTGAAAGATTCAAATTACTGTTGGTAATAGTGTCTGCTCTGAGTCATGCATATACACTGTATGGACAACAGTGTTGGACCTCCTTCAAATAACATCTACAGGAGTTTTTATGACATCCCATTTCAAACCCATAGGCATTAATATGGAGTTGGTCCCCCTTTGCCGCTATAATAGCTTCCACTCTTCTGGGAAGATGTTGGAGTGCGTCTGTGGGAATTTTTCCCTTCTTAATCCAAAAGATCATTTCAAAGGTCAGACACTGATGTTGGATGAGAGGATTTCTACTCTAGTTCATCACAAAAGTGTTGGATGGGGATGAGGTCAGGGCTCTGTTTGGGCCAGTCAAGTTCTTCCACATCAAACTCATCCAACTTTACAGAGCTTTCTTTACAGAACTTGCTTTGTGCACTGGGGCACAGCTATACTGGAACAGAAAAGGGCCTTCCCCAAACCATCCCTACAAAGCTGCAAGTATAGAATTGTTCAAAATGTCTTGGTAAACTGAAGAACTAAGATTTCCTTTACTGGAACTAAGTGGCCCAGGCCAACCCCAGAAAAACAACCCCATTTGCAAATCAGAATCCGAATCAGAAGACTTCTAAAGGCATTTACCAAACCTTGACTCATTTATCAGACCACCAGATAGAGAAGTGTGATTCACCACTCCACAGAACATTTTCCCTCTGCTCCACACTCCAGTGGTGGTTGTGCTTTACACCACTCCATCTGACGCTTGGGGCTTGGTGATGTAAGGCTTACATGCAGCTGTTCAGCCATGAAAACTTATGCCATGAAGCTTGTAGTGTTCAGTTTTTTGTGCTGATGCTAAGATCTTGGAAGGTTTGGAACTCTGCAGTTTTTGAATCAGTAGAGTGTTGCACATTTTTCTTCACTATGCACCTCAGCATTCAGTGACCCCACTCTGTAATTTCACGTGGCCTGCCGCTTGTCAGCTGAGTTACTGTGGTTCCTAAACATTTCCACTTTGTAATAATACCACTTACAGTTGATGGCAAAACATCTGGGAGGGAAGAAATTTAACCAACAGACATGTAGCAACAATACTATTACAGTACCACAGTGGAGATTAATGAGTTCTTTAGAGCAACCCATTCTTTCACAAATGTTTGTAAATGCAGACTGTATGGCTTGGAGCTTGATTTTATAAACATGTGGCAATGGGACTGAACACTTTAAGCACAGCTGGAGATAAGAAGTAGCCCAAGTTTTCATACATGAAATCCATGGTTCTCTGTTGGTGGTAGACCCACATGTACAGGTATACAGTTTACTTAAATCAAAGCTTGTCTCTTAGGTAGAGTCTCCACTCGAATGTCATTCAGTCTTTCTGCTCACCCCACCAGATCGAGATGTAGAAGACAGTGAAGTGGAAAAGGTACAAACCACATTCAGATGAGATTTATGATTTACTACAAGTTATCCAACAATGTTTTTAAGATGAACAGTCATGGAATTAGGTTGGGATTCATTCTTTTTAGGTAGTGTGTGTTGATGTATCAGAAGGACAAAATGGAGCAGTACAGTGTCTGCACTAACCACAAACTGTGAGGGGGCTTAGACCACAGAGCAGCTGGAAACAACCAGCGGAAGACCAGCTGGAAGATTAAGAGCCTGTTTGAGGTCGGTGGTTGGTAAAACTTTGTAAATGTTTGAACCTTCTAAGTTGTATTCTTCTTCTTCTTCTTCTTCTTTTGGCCCCTTTAGGGGTCACCACAGCGGATCATCTGCCTCCATCTCACCCTATCCCTTGCATCCTCTTTCCTCATACCAACCCTCTACATGTCCTCCTTCACTACATCCATCAATCTTCTCTGTGGTCTTCCTCTTCTCCTCTTGCCTGGCAGCTCCATATTTAACACCCTTTATCCAATATATTCACTATCCCTCCTCTGAACATGTCCAAACCATCTCAACCTTGCCTCTCTGACTTCGTCTCCAAACTTCTCAACTTGCGCTGTCCCTATGATGTACTCATTCCTAATCCTGTCCATCTGGTCACTCCCAATAAAACTCTCAGCAAATTGAACTCTGCCACCTCCAGCGCCACGTCCTGTCTTTTTGCCAGGGCCACTGTCTCCAAAACATACAGCATAGCAGGTATCGCTTCTTTTTCTTCTCCTTCTGGCTGCTCCCGTAAGGGGGTCGCCACAGCGGATCATCTGCCTCCATCTCATCCTATCCCTTGCATCCTCTTCCCTCACACCAACCCTCTGCATGTCCTCCTTCACTACATCCATCAATCTTCTCTGTGGTCTTCCTCTTCTCCTCCTGCCTGGCAGCTTCATCTTCAACAACCTTTGTCCAATATTTCCACTATCCCTCCTCTGAACATATCCAAACCATCTCAGCCTGACTTTTTCTCCAGACTTCTCACCCTGAGTTGTCCCTCTGATGTACTCATTTCTAATCCTGTCCATTCTGGTCATTCGCAGCGAAAATCTCAACATCTTCAGCTCTGTTTTTTGTAAATGATGTGGTTCTTCATTCTTCAAACTGGACGGACGGATGGATGGAAGACCAGCTTTAGCCCTCTGTAGTTACTACGGCTGCGCACATCATCTTTATTCTTAAAGAACAATACCAGTGCGCTTCTTCTCATTCTCCAAGATCGCGTTAAACTAAGTGGACAGCATGAGTCCACATCTTCAAAAAATGAATTAACGGTTAGCACGCAGTGTTAAAAAAGTAAAGGGTCTGATTTAAAACGAGCAAAGTGCCTAAACTCCTCCGTACAGACTTAAGAGACCTGACGCTAGCATTAGCTTTAAGCTATAACCACTCTCGCCACTTTACAAAGCCATTTCAGATCACTTTAAACGCTTTACCACATACTCACTCTTTTTCTTTGGCTTCCCCATTTCTTCCTTCAGACACACAGTCCAATTCTAAACGAGCGGGAGTCTATTAAAGGATCTACATGAGTGTTTAAACCCAGAGAGCTGAGAGTAAACAGTAAACAACTCCACGTTGCGACCCAACACGGCACATGTCGCGCGGTGCCTGCAACTGTCGCGAAATAACGTAAACGCCTTTTTCGATGTTTACTCTTTGGTTGACTGATGTCTACATGCTGTGTGTGTGTGGGGGGGGATATTTCCTTAAAATATTCAAGCATATCTTGAACAAAACTACATGAATTGAAACTCTCAGCAGGGGAGGTCAAGAGGGGGGAAGACCCGGTGGCAATCCCCCCCAAAACCACCACCATCACCGGTGGCACTGTACTAGACTCCTGTTAATCTTACAATGCCTAAAACCACTGGATTAGAATATGGATAGGACCAGTAGGAAAATAAGTGGGTACATTTACTGAAATACACTTTTTTATGTTCTCGTACCAAAATATTTCTGTTATGCTACTTTTATCATATTTTTTACTATAGTAAATACTATACTTTGGAGGCAAATGTTGTACTTTTTACTCCTTACTAGTTATTTTAAAGCTTTAGTTATCTATTATTTTGCAGATAAATTGCATTATAAAGATACTTAACCCATAAGAACCCATGGTGACATACATGTAACGAACACTTCACATTTTTTACAGCTGTATGGGCCTCTTGGTCTGTTGTAAATCCCCCAAACTTTTCCTGTAAGGAAAAATGGGTCTGGGTTCTTATGGGTTAATTGGGATAAAAATTATTGTTTCAGGAAGAATTCTAAAAGCAATTATTCAATCCATATTTTGTTTAAACTATGCTGCAGTGCCACATTTCTTTTAATGAATATGTATTTAGACACAGTGTTGCACATTAGCCCGAAAATTGTGCCCAGTGCTTTCTGCACCGATTTTATACAGATTTTATTTCTGATTTCTGAACATACAGAGAGTCAAAATGAGAGTCAAAACTACTGTGTAAACTAAAACAGGACAGGCTAAGTAAGAAAAATTTATGAGTAAAAAGAAATAAAGAAAGAAGGAATACTGAGAAAAAAGCTGTAAATATATGTATATATTGATAGCCATGTATTTATATACACACATACATACATATGTACATAAATATATATGCATGCATACAAATATACATGAGATAAAGTAGGCATTTATGTAGCATGAGGTATACAAGTCTATGTGCAGTGATGCAGTCTATATCCAAACAATTTGTATCATTTTTATTACCATCTATTATTACCATTATCTATCTATCTATCTATCTGTCTATCTATCTATCAATCACCAATGGGGATTAATCCACTGTGACGACCTCTCGGTAGAGAATAGAATGGAGCAGCTGAAAGGTACATTATTATTACCATCACCAAATTGCCATCATCACGATAATTAATAATAATAATAATAATAATAATGTTATTTAGGAATATTCATCTTATATAAGATGTTATTTAGGGATTTTTAGTCATATGCATTAGTCTTTATAAATATGATGTATTTAAAATTATTGAGTCTATACATAAATAGAGGAGCTGGTTGAAAACATGAAAAGAAGCTCTAACATGCACTGATGTGCAAAATATAGAGACATCAGTAGGAGACTTTATGTGTGAAGGTGGCATCAGTGTTGGCATATACTACCATACACTACCTAGTGTAAGGCTGGAAAAGTAAGTGGTGTTACAAAAGAAACAGCTTCAGGAACATGTTGAAACTAATTAGGTCAATTGGCAACAGGATGAAATGTGATCGGGTATAAAACAAGCACCTTAGAGAGACAGCGTCATGTCTGGACAAGGGCGTGGCAGCCCCGGACTCCCAGGTGAGTCTCCTGGAGAACGATAGAGAGAGAGAGAGAGAGAGAGAGAGAGAGAGAGAGAGAGAGAGAGGGAGAGAAGGAACACACAGACAAACACAACACACAACATGCGACAGGCCGGCCAGGAGGGGAGGTCATGACAGACAGAGTCTCTCAGAAGTAAAGATGGGCAGAGGTTCAGCAATCTGCCAGAAACTGTGCTTTCAAATTGTGAGGCAATTTTAGAAATATGTTCCTCAATGTGCAAATGAAAAGACATTGAATTTTCCATCATCTCCAGTACATGATATCATCAAAAGAATCAGAGAATCTGGAGATATCTCTGTGTGCAAGGGACACGGCCAAACACCAACACTGGATGCTTGTGATCTTTGAGTCTGAGTCATGGAAATCACTGCATGTACTCAGGAAAGCCTTCAGAAATGGGGGTCTGTGAACACAGTTTGCTGTGTCATCCACAAATATACACTATCAGTCATACGAAGGGTCTGGGTTGATTGGAGACTCTAAGACTGACCAGAGGTGTGAATGTAAGTGTGAATGGTTGTCTGCCTCTCTGTGTTCTGTGACAGACTGGTGACCTCTACAGGGTGTCCGCTGCCTTTTGCCGCCCCCCTCCATGACCCAGAAATTGATAAGCAGAAGAAGATGAATGAATGATGATGATGAATGACATCTATGTGTGTGTGATTACAACACTCTCTTCGCTGTTAGTGATTACCAAGAACAGAGGTCACACAAACACAAAATACTGAATGCAGTTACCAAACTTGTGATCGGTGATGACGCACCTCACTGATAATGTCTGGGAAATAGGCACAGTGAAAAGGGGGAAGGGGTAACCTCCCTTACACCTCGTATATATTTTGAATAACCTGTTCGTTCAGTTTGCTCCGGATTGTCTTCATATTATGGATTTAGTGGTGTGTAAAAAGTTTCAAGAGCTGATGATTAAAACAATAATCAGAGCCTGTACCATTGGCTGGGGGGATGTAAACCACCCAGCCAAAGATTAAAACCACTGACAGGAGAAGAGAAAAACATTGATTATGTCATTTCAGCAGCTCCTGTCAGGTGTTGGGATATATTCCGCACCGAGCGAGCAGCCAGTTATTGAAGTTGACTCTGAAAGGAGGAGAAATGAGCAAATGTAAGAATCTGAGTGACTTTAACAAAGGCTAAAACAAAACGGTAGCCCTTGCAGGATGTTCCTGCAGTGTGCAATACCTACCAGAAGTAGTCCAAGGAAACAAAACCACTGTGTGGGTGCCCATTAACGCAAGCTGTCTGAAACCTTCATGCTGGGGACTTTGCGTGTGAACATCAGAGCGGGACCATGAAACAATACAAGAAGGTGGCCTGTTGAACCTGATGAATCAGGTTTTCTCTTAAATAATGTGGGCAGACGGGCAGGTGTGCATTGTTTCCTAGGGGAAGCGGTGGCAGCAGGGTGCACTGCTTGAAGAAAGCATGTTGCCGCAAGCTTCTGGCATTGATATTGATGTGACTTTGTTGCGCACCCCTTCGAAGTCAATGTTTAGGTAGGTGGTATGTGTCAAAAGGCTTGGCCTCCAAACAGCTGGAAAATAATCAGATCCAAAGAGACCTTTGAAGCAAAAAGTCCCTGGTTCGATTCCAGGTTGGGGACACAAGCCCCTCTCACCATGGAGGGTTGCATTAGGAAGGGCATCCAGCATAAAACCTCTGCCAAATTACCAATGCGGATTAATCCGCTGTGGTGACCCCTTGGTGGAGAATGCAAGGGAGCAGCCGAAAGGTACATCCTATGCCTTAACAGGCCAGAGTTGTTTCAGCGGCACAAGAAGGACCTAAGCAGTACTAGACAGGTGGATTTAATGTTACCATGCATGGTGCCTATGCAGACATACAGTGTAACACTGTTGCACTGACACATAAAAGTATTTATCCCCTTAGAAAGTGACATGAAAGGCTCGTTGATTTTAATGAGAACTGAATTTGGGCACTACAAAGTCTGACAAGCAACAGGTTTTCAGCTAAACCTTCTTTTTGGTTTTAAAGTGTGATGTGTTTTGAAGTGTTGAATGATTTGGGCTTTTAATGGACTCTCCGTGTTTTCTCAGCTTGTGTCCTCATTTTCTTCTCACTTTGTCTACAGGGACCTGGTTTTGGAAGAACACACAAACATTTATAAAGCATAAGAACTCTCAGTGTCTCTGTCCTTCACTACTGAGATTTTCAGTAGTTCTTCATCATTTATTGTGTTGTGGATATGTATGCAGTGATATGATTAACTGTGTAGCTATATTGTGCTGTGAAATATTTAGTGCTGCATAAATCTAGAAATATAAAGGCCTGTCGTTCAACAGTCAGTTAGTTGCTTCTATTGAATTTTCTACCACTGCAGTTGTCCAGATAGGAAAAGCATAACATACAATCTCTGTGCAGTCCATATGGATTAGTAGTAGCAAGTTGCTCAGTCAAATCAATCAAATGCACTTGATTAAATGAAGCTCATGTGTAAGTTCAATAGGGAAGAACTGTTTTAACTCCCTGCCTGCATTCCCGGGTGTATTCTTTACATCTCTCCCGCTTTCCCACGTGGTCAAACTCGAGTCTGCCGCCATTACGTTTTTCTCTTGCCTTCTGCGAGCCACTCAGCCTCTTAAATCTCAGCGCTCGTCTGTCATTCTGCCTCGCAGACTCTCGTTTGTGCCACCCACCTCCTCCCCATCTCCACCTCATCTTGGTCACTCAGATCCTCATCAAAGCGTCCACACGCTTCATCTCCACCTCCACCACCAGAGTCTAGACTCCACGGGCAGGTCCTGTCCTAGTCCCTACAGTTGTTATTGAGGTACAATCTGTACCTCAATAAATCATGTTTAGATTTTTCAAATGATCGCTCCTTTCTGAACTGATCATCAGCCAGTGTGATCACTTCTGCAAAGTTTTTTTTTTTTTTCAGTTTGCTGTCCTGGAGCACTCATGTGTGTTGATACAATGCCACATTCTTCCCAGGAGTGGACGTCCTTGCAAACTCACCCCAAGGTCTACCGTGAAATATCAAAAAAACCCCATGAGCTACAGTGGCTTGCAAAAGTATTCACACCATTTGGCATTTTTCCCATTTTCTGGCTTTACAACCTGTTATGTACACCGATCAGGTATAATGTCACGAGTGCCTGCCTAACATCGTGTAGGTCCCCCTTTTGCCGCCAAAACAGCCCTGAACCGTTGAGGCATGGACCCCATCAGTTCACCACTGTTCCTTCCTTGGACCACTTTTGATAGATCCTGACCACTGAAGACCGGGAACACCCCACAAGAGCTGCAGTTTTGGAGATAATCTGACCCAGTTGTGTGGCCATCACAATTTGGCCTTTGTCAAACTCACTCAAATCCTCACACTTGCCCATTTTTCCTGCTTCTAACACATCAACTTTAAGGACAAACTGTTCACTTGTTGCCTAATATATCCCACCCACTAACAGGTGCCATGATGAAGAGATATTCAGTATTATTCACCTCACCTGTCAGTGGACATGAAGCTATGCCAGATCAGAGTAAATTAAAAAGTGCTACGTGCGTATGGACCTCTCACCCCCCACCACCTAAAAAAAACAAAACTAAACGAAAACAATAAACAAAAAATAAATAAAAAGTCAGTACTTTGTTGCGTGAAGTCTCGTAGGGTATGTCTCTTTGAGCTTGGCACATCCGGCCACTGGGATTTTTTGCCCATTCTTCAAAGCAAAACTAATCCAGCTACTTCAAGTTGGATGGGTTCTGCTGGTGGTCTTTTTAAGTCATGCCACAGATTCTCAGTTTGATTGAGGTCTGGGCTTTGATTAGGCCATTCCAACACATTAACACATTTCCCCTTAAACCACTCCAGCACTGCTTTAGCACCGTGCTTAGGGTCATTGTCCTGTGGGAAGGTGAACCTGTGTGCCACTCATAAAATCCCTGGAAGCCCTGGAAGCCTGAAACATGTTTCCCTGCAGAATGTCCCTGTATTTAGCATTCATTCCATTAAGTCTAACCAATTTCCCAGTTCCGGCTCTTGAAAAACATCCCTACAGCATGATGCTTCCGCCACCATGCTTCATTGTGTTCATGGTCATCAAGACATAGCATTTTTCTTGATGGCCAAAAAGTTTAATTGTAGTCTCATGTGAAGAGGACCTTCTTCTATATAACTGGAGAGTCTCTCACATGCTTTTTGGTAAACTCTTTTTCTTTTTTCTCTTCCATAAAGTCCAGCTGTGTGGAGTGTACAGCTTATAGTGGTCCTGTGGACAGACACAGCAGTCTCTGCAGTGGAATTTTCCAGCTTCTTCGAGGTTACCTTTGGTTTCCTTGTTGCCTCTCTGACTGATACAATCCTCTGCCCGTTTAATGAGTTTTGGTAAGCAGTTCTCTCTAGGAAAGTTTGTTGTAGTGCCGTATTTCTTCCACTTTGTGACAGTGATTTAATGGTGCTCTGTGTGATTTTCAAGGTTTGGAATATTTTTTAAAAACCCAACCTTGATTTGTACTTCTCCACAACTTTGTCCCGACCTGTTTGGAGAGCTGCTTGGTCTTCATGGTGTGGCTTGCTTGGTGGTGCCTCTTGATTAGTGGTGAAGCAGACTCCATGACCCTACAGAACAGGTATATATACCTAGATTGTGTGACACTTAGATCATGTGAATATATATAAGCATGCACTACTTTTTGGGTTTTTATTTATGAGATATTTTAAAATATATATTTTTAATTTTTTCTACCATAGGAGCTGACCTGTTTGCTGGATCTTTCCAAACTTTCGATGATAAATACCTGAGGTGGATAGAAGATCGGATAGATCAGTGTCACACACGGTCAGATTTAAGGCGGAAGCACACTGGCTGAATTTAGGTATTTGATTAGTTTTTTTATTACTGAAAAATGGAGAAGTATAGGTCGAGAGATATGGCTTAGCAGCAGAAGTAATGAATAAAACACTGGAAAATAACTGACTGAAGTTGTCCTCCTGATTAACTATTGCTAAGGTCCATTAACATTAAAATTCCCCTCAAACCCAAACTACTCTTCCTGCTTGTCCCAGATGATCTGAGGTCAGATTCGGCACATCAGTGCAAGTAATCAGTAACTTGCTGAATACACATCAGCCGTGCATGAAGTACGCAATGCTGACAAAGTGGTTCAAATACTACTCCTCTGATTTCCTGATGGTACACAGCGAGCGTAACGCTGTCACAAAATGCTTTCTTTCATCCTGAAACATAATTCTCGAGACGGTCGCTGGCTCATAAAATTCATCACACACAGAAAACAGCTTTGTTGAAGTTCAAAGAACCGGCCCTCAAGTTTCCTGCTCCGGTACCAAAAATGTCCCTAAAGTATGGCTAAATAATGCATCTAGAGAGAGGGTAGTTACCTGAAATGCCCTGTTTATATTCAGCAAAGTTGTTCGTTCGGCTGCCTATTGAGGACCCTGAGGTGTGAAGATGGATATCCTTATCCACTGATAGGGGAACAAACCTGCCACAGGCAAGCACAGCTGTGACAGCGACAAGTCACTGACTCAGCCATTGGAGGATCCAGTAGCTGCCTGAACTGTCAGTCTCTATTTAGAATTAAAGCAGTAATCGATAGAGCAACCATTCACCCTACCTCTCATGCCGCCTGCAACTAAACGGGAGCTTTAAAATCTGCAGACGCCAAATTTATGGTTCTGAAATTCCTCAGAACTTTTTTTTTCTTTTTAAACGTTCTTACATCCTCTTTTAACAAATGGCATTTGCTGCAGTGATGGCTCAAGGCTGCTGCAATTAGTCACAAAAAACAACACTGTTCAGGGGTAGATTTATCACCTGTACTCCTCTTGAAGAAAAATAACACACAAAAGCAATACAAGTAATTAGGCTGCCAGATGTGTTAGTGCAAGCAACAAGCAATTAGCGCTAGACTGATCAAGTGATAAGTGGGCTAGAGAGAGACACACACACAATGTGAAGTATTTAACTGAAGAGAAAATAGAAAAAAAAAAAACAACTCCATACTGTCGGGTGAAGCATTAAAAAAGGAAGATTTATTTACTTTCACTTTCATTTTCGCATTTACAGAATGGCTTAATGTAAAGTGCACAGAGTACACTACTAAATCAGATGGGAAAATTCCTTTATAGCTGTTGCAATAAATCCTCAGTGACACATTATGCGTTCTTTTCAATTAACATGGCCTAAAAAAAAAGCAGTGGTCAGAGTTGGACTTACAGAGTCCCCCCCCCCCTTAAGTCTTTTCTGAAAGCCGTTCACTTAAAAGCTTCTCGGTGCATTGAATTAGTAACTAACTCCAGTTTTTCATAACCGTTTTGAAAAAAAAAAAAGAACATTTATCTTCTGAGGTGCAATATTTGTCTCAAGAAGCATGCACTGTGAAATGAAAGTCCAGCAAATTATGTCGCCTCTAGTCAAAACACTGAAAGCAAATTACAATTACTATTGGCTTGTATTCCACTGATTTATCTAGTTGTTCTGGAAGGGCTGGGACTAATTGTGCAGCTGCAGATGGCCTTTTGTCTTCTATTCCCAAAGTGGAAAAATTTTAGTTCATGTAAAAACACATTTACTTTCATATATTAAACACTTGCAGATACAATGATGTGAAGAAGAAAGTTTTCACAGAATTCTATGCAGTCCTGTGAAAAACGAAGCACATCCTTACTGCTTCCATAGGAATTACAAGGGTACGGAGCAGCCAGGTACCACTAATCAAATGCACTAAATCAGCTGATCATCAGCCAGTGTGGCCACCTCTATTAAAGCAGAAAGTCTGGCAGTTTGCGAGTTTGGAGCATTCATTCAATGCCACACTCTTCCCGGGAGTGGAACTCCCGACCTGTTTTCAGAGAACGTGCATGAAGATCTCAGATTCTACAGGCCTCAGCTAGCTAAATGCTAAGTTTATTATAGTACAATATAATAAGAAAAAAGACTGGAGTAAGCATGAATTGTTTGGAAGGGTTTCTCCCAGAGAATAGTATCTACTCTCTAAAAAGTACATGGCACCATGTCTCATGTTTGCAAAGTTGCATCTGAATAAATCACCAGGCTTCTGGATGATTGGCCAGAATGCACAACACCAGGTTTGGTGAAAACCAAACATAGCATATCAGCACAAACGCCTCATACCAACTGTCAAGCACGGTGGTGGAGGGGTGATGATTTGGACTTGCTTTGCTGCCACAGGACCTGCAATCATTGACTCAATCATGAACTCCTCTGTATATCAAACTATTCTGGAGTCAGATGTGGGGCCATCTGTCTGACAGCTAAAGCTTGGCTGAAACTGGGTCATGCAACAGGCCAATGATCCCAACCATGGCAGCAAATCCAAAGCACAATGGCTTAAAAAAAAAAAAATCTAGGTGTTGTAATGGCCCAGTCAAAGTCCAGACCTCAACATGACTGAAATGCTTTGGTGGGATCTTAAGAAGGCTGATAAAGTCATACAGGAACCAGTTACTTCAGATTATTTTTAAGTTTTTACAAGATGCAAAGAATCCTGTGAAAAATGTCTGTTTCACATGACTGTGGCTGCAGAAATGCAAGCATTATGATACAATACAACATAATTTAGGACAGCAGCATCACACAAGCAATGCCATCAGAAATACGGTACCTTTGAACTCCTTTTAGTGCATGGGCAATATAAGGACTAGATGTTTACAAGGAGCTTTAACCAAACCTCATCAAACCTCATTTAACCAAATCTCATTATTTTGACCTAATGGCCTTTCTTTTTACTTTCTTTTCTTTTTTGCACCAAGTCAAACCAACTAGACCAACACTTAAATCACTGATGTTCCATATCGCTTTCTTTCTACATTCTCAAAAGGGATTAGTGTCTTTTGATGTTCCTGATGAACTCTCTACCCCAAGACCTTGTTTTTCTTACACTTGCACAAGAAAAGAAAGCTCTCAATGGGTTTCTGCCGTCCCATCAGTTTCAAGGGACATGAGTGTAAAGTGGTTTGAAGGAAAAAGGTCTCCACAGCTCCAAACTGAGCTCATATCGCAACTGATAAATATTGACAGTTTGGGTGATTGTTCAGTGTTTGGTTTAAGTACTTGCTTTTAAGCTGCATGAATAACCATATATGGACAAGCAAGCAGTGACATCACCCATTGATTTGCATTGGAAGTCTAGAAAATGGCATTATGATCATGACATCTTTTGCAGAGAGCTGTTGTTGTTTTGAGGAAACAGAGTAGCAACAGCAAAAACTCATTCATTTATTATCCTCCACTTACCCAGTTCGGGGTCATGGGGGGTGCTGGGGCCCATCCATGGGGCAGAGTACACCCTGGACAGGTCGCCAGTCTGTCGCAGAGCCGACACAGAGTGACAAACAACCATTCACGTGCACATTCACACCTATGGTCGATTTAGAAATGCCAGTTAACCTGCATGTCTTTGGACTGTGGGAGGAAGCCGGAGCACCTGGAGAGAACCCACGCAAGCATGGGGAGAGCATGCAAACTCCACGCAGAAGGGCCTAAGGTAGCCGGCTATTGGATTTGAACCCAGACCCTCTCGCTGTGAGGCAACAGTGCCACCGAGCTGCCCTATAAAATGCCCAATAAAAACTCATGTACAGTAAAATAAGTCATATTCATCTGGAGTTGAGGTGCAATACTTACTCTTCTCTTAAACCTTGTGTGATGTTTGTATTTATGTTTCTCAACCAATTTTCACAGGTCTGGTTGGCCCACTGCATAACTAGGTTTTTAATCAACATAGTAATAGGAGTTTATGTAAGAATAATTAACATGTTTTCTTTATAATAATTCCAAATAATATCCGCATTTATGAATTAAAATGGATTTAGTTTTTATGAAATATGTGCTAAAAAAAGGAAAATCAGTCCTAATTAAGATTTGTTCAAGATAAAAACATGTTTATTTTGAGCAAATATAAATAAAGCCATGCATCTCATCAATACTGATATTTATTTTTTTGTACTGCATTGGCAATCAAACATATTTGTGTAATGGGGTTGCTGTGGCTCAGAGGATAGAGCAGATTGTTTTCTAACAGGAAGGTTGGCAGTTCAAGTCTATTTATGCCAGTCTATACAACAAGATTAGGTGAGTTTTGCTGTTTGTGTTGGATATGCATTTCTTACACTTCATGCATGTAACACATGTATTCCACGTCTTCCAGGAGGTATCCTTAACAGATGCCTGAACCACCTCCACTGGCCCCTTTAGATGTGGAGTAGTGGCTTTACTCTGAGCTCCTCACCCTGTCTCTAAAGGAGACCCCAGGCACCCTTTAGAGGAAGTTAATTTTTGCTGCTTGTATCCACTATCTCACCATAGGTGAGGGTAGTAACGTAAATCGACCGGTAAATCGTCATCACTGCAGACGCAGCACCAATCATTCCTTCCCCAAGATACTTAAACTCCTCCAGTTAGGGCAGCAACTCGTTCCCAGACCAGAGTGAGCGTTCCACCCTTTTCTGGCTGAGAACCACGGCCTCGAATTTGGAGGTGCTAATTCTCATCCCAGCCCATTCACACTTGGCTGCAAACCACCTCAGTGCAGGCTGGAGGTTTCCGCTCTGTGAAGCCAACAGGACCACATCATCTGACAAAAGCAGACAACTGAAACTGACACTAGGCCTGGGTAATATACCCAAAATTTAATATCACGATATTAGTCATTTCATATCACAATGACAGTATATCTCAACCATATAGTACATTTTCTGTAAATGCAGTAAATTAATAATTAATCTAATGACCAGACTGAGAAGGCTGTTTCTTTCTTAAATTTAAAATTATATAGTGACACATGAACATTCCTCTTATTTGGAACTTCCCGTCAAACGTTTCATTTAGAATGTGAAAAACCCACACTTAAAAAAACCAGTGAACACAGGCCAAGCATAACTTGTATATTGCATAAATATTGCTTAAAATACCCCATGTCAACAGGGAACTTTTCTGATTCTGAAATATCCAAATGACTAGTCAGTTGTGGCCAGAAAAATATCCATAGTAAATAGTTTGTTTTGTGACATCACAAATTAAATGACATCTGATAGCACAGCACTATCTGACACCCTTCGCCCCCTGGCTGTGCCTGGCTGTGCCCATAACAGCTTCAACATATATTATACTAGTTGTTATTGTGCTTTAGTTTTACTACTGATGCTCATGAAACATGTTGCAGCTGTGATACAATAAAACTTGAAGGGAAAGCAAGTGTGTACCATGAAAACGTAGTTTCTATAGGGGCTTCTTTTCTGCAAGTATGCAGACATGTTTCATTATTGAATTCACTTGCAGCTGTGATGTCATCGCCCCAGACAGGATCTGAATAGTCTTTGCCTCTGAGCTGTGGCTGATCTTCACATAGGATGTGTCAGCCGGCTTCCGTTCAAAGATCACATGACTGACAGCTGGTAGACTCTAACTGACATTGCATTAAGGCGGAGATGTAAAGCTTGTCATTAATCAGTGTCTACGGCTAATTTGCGGCTCATTTATGCATCCAGAGCTAATATAGCGTGACAAAGTTGCTACAATTCATTTTCAATGAGTGCAAATTCTGTGATACTCAGTGTGTGTACCCAAGCTGATGCCTGTTGAAAGGTTGCTAGGTTACGAGCATCAAAAGGTAAATAAGTGTGATATTTGTAGTGCTACATCATGAGACACTGGGACAATGAGAGATTGGAAGTCAGTGTTACATAATGAATTACTGTAATACAGTGGTAAAGAAAAAAGCAATGATGGTGAAGTGTGCGGCAATGACCGTTTCTGCAGGGAAACCATGGGTCATGGAATTGTGGGTGTTACGTTTGGCACATCCCACTAAACTGAACACAAGAGATACGCTTCCACTCAATGGCAACAGCACTCATGGAGCAAAACGATGCTCCCAAAAACAGCCCGAGGAACATGAGAAAGATTCCAACCTACTGACCCAGCCTCCAAACTCCCCAAGTCCCAAGTTGACCAAGCATGTACATAAACAAGCTCATACATGGAGGGCCAACCACAAAGTTCAGTTGTTGGTTCGATGCTGTTGGCAGAGAAAAAACAGGAGGTGTCTTTCACACTGGCTGCTGCAATGTTAGACAAATTATTAGGGGTTTTGAGGAGTGGAGGTGGAGTGAGTCATATGTTTTTCAGTGGGGATATCAAAGTTTCAAGCTTCATGGTTTTGAGCTTTTTTCCACTCGCTAATTACTTTCACTTAAATTCTCTGAAGTTACTTCCTAAAAGCTAATTATTATCTTTTAGATTGTGATTGGAGTTCATGCTTTACCCATTCACAACATAAACCTACTCCTTACCCTAAACTCGAGATTCTCAACATTTTTTGGCATGCCCCGCTTCTTCTTTTCCTTCATCTGCTCCTGTTAGGGGTCAACCTTGGTGGATCATCTGCCTCCTCTTCCCTCACACCAACCCTCTGCTTGTCCTCCTTCACTGCATCCACAAATCTTATCTGTGGTCTTCCTCTTTTCCTCCCACCTGGCAGCTCCATCGTCAGCATCCTTTGTCCAATATATCCCTCCTCTGAACGTGTCCAAACCATCTCAGCCTTGCCTCTCTGACTGCATCACTAAACCACTCAACCTGAGCTGTCCCTCTCATGTGCTCATTTCTAATTCTGTCCATCCTGGTCACTTCCAAAAAAAATCTCAGCATCTTCAACTCTGCCACCTTCAGCTCCTCCTCCTGTCTTTATGTCTCACCACTGTCTTGTAAACCTTCCCGTTCACTCTTGCTGCTATCCTTCTGCCACAAAACACCCTTGACACTCATCTCCACCCACTCCACCCTGCCTGCACTCTCTTCCTTACCTCGCTTGTGCTCTGTCTGTTGCTTTTGATAGTTGACCTCAGGTATTTAAACTCATCTACTGTGACAACCTCTGCTTCTTGCATCTTCACTGTTCCACCTGCCTGCCTCTCATTTATGCACATGTATTCTGCCTTGCTTGTATTGACTTTTATTCCTCTTCTCTCCAGTGCATACCTCCACCTCTTCAGGCTTTCCTCCATCTCCTCCCTACTCTCACTACAGATCAGAGTGCCATAGTACATGGAGACTCCTGCCTGACCTCATCTGTCAACCTCTCCATCACATTGCAACAGGAAGAGGCACACGGATTACATCAGGGATCCAGTGTGCCGCATTCTTACCTGTGTCTTCTAGTTGTCCAGGCCCTTCCTGAAGCTCCTCCACACCCCATCAGTGGGACCTGCCCCAGAGTTCACTGGTGTCCTGATGCATGCAACAAAATAGTGCCAAGGGGTCCTCTGCAAGTGCCCATAAGTGATGAGGTGGAAGTGAGAGATGTTACTCACCACTGCCATAAACCTGGTGGTATTAATGTTTTGTTGATCAGTACGTTTCTGTTTATCTTGCTTAACTCATGAGCCCTACATTTAGCCTACATTTCACTACAATATGAAAAGAGACCAGCACTTAGTGACAGCAGTTGTCTTAAGCTTAAATAAATAACACAAAAAGGGGAATGCCACTGATAAAGGATTAATACATAGCTTTGACATGATCGATGATGTTTTGAATCCAAACATTTTATTGGCAGTAAATCCACCCCACTGTTTTACTTCAGTCACCCCTGACAAACTCTGCCCTCCACACTTAGGCCGTATTACTCGTATTACTTAATGACTCCCCAAGCAACTTGGCTAATTATATTTTGAAAGCGATGAATGAAGCCCCTATAGAAGCATATGCCACTCTATGTCCTACTATCAAAGGAAAAGGTCAATTACAGTTGCGTGTCCAAGGACTCCCTATCATAGCTTGACCTTTCAGCTTGATGTGCTAGAAAACCCACTGGAGCCTCATCCAAATGTCACATGTTTCCTGACAGTGCTTGAATTCCCCAGGCTTTTGGAGTATTTACTGCGTCCTCTGTCTGTATTGAGTGCACAGGCAGCATACTGTACAGATACAGACATACACTTTTAGTTTTATTGATTTTATTGCAAGCTTAAAGTCATATGGTCATATCTGTTGTCAACTACTGTATGGGTTTGTATAAAAAAGAAGTTAATTTGGCTATTGATGGATGGATTCATCAACCCATATTCCTGGTTTGCAGTCGCTGTAACGTTACCATCGCCTGGGTCTCTCTGAGGCTTGTCACTGTTTCGGCGCACTTAACAACATACTTTACAATCTAAAAGAAGTGGAAATGTTATAAGTGGCTTTTCAATCAAACCCTAGCCTCGGTCGTGGCAGGTCAGAAAATGGTCCCACGAATATGTTTTGTAATTCTCTTTCTCAACAGCATTTAGGTAATCAGACTTTAATGGCGGAGGAACTAGATGGAAGCAATTCTTTCATAATAAATTAAAGTTTTCTCACACAGCATGAGGGTAAAGATGCTCCGGGAAGAACTCCAAGCACTACAGCATTGTGCAAAAGTCTCGAGCCACCCTACATTACTTTAGATTTTACTTCCACTAAGCCAGACTTTCTTGTAATTTTTTCTTTAAAAAGTGGCCTTGAGCAATAGTTCTCCAGCCTTTAGGTCTTTCTAAGTTTTTCTTTGGGCAGTGGCTGCTTTTTTTTTAAGTTAAGCCACTTAACATTAATCCACAAATCATTCATGCATAAAGAAGGACCCTAACACAAGGGATGAACAAACCTGAATGAACAGCCTGTCACAAAATTACATCAATTGTTACCATTTCTTGGGTTGAATCTGCAAAAGAATCCCAATGATAACAGTTTGACAGGCATAAAATTGTATTTTTTCCATCCCAAAGAGTTACTAGCAAAAAACGTGGCATATCTTGGCATGGTGTGCAGCTGTACTTAAAAAAAATCAAGGAAATCGGACAAGATGAGGTCAAAAGAAAAAGCGGCAGGCTTAGAAAACAATATACGGCAGATGAACAGTACCTGAAGGTCAAGTCTTTCCGAACATAGGAAACGATCCAGCAAGGACCTGACAGAAACTGAGAGGTGTGTCTGGTCCTTCCATTGAGCCATCTTAGGTTTTCTGAAACCTCAACAGAAATGGTATCAGTGGAAGGGTGGCCATCAAGAGGCCATTCTTAAGGAAGGGGAACAGGAGAATAGACTGAGATACGCCAAATTACACAAAATCTGGACTGAAAATCAGTGGTAACAGGTCTTCTGGAGGGATGAATCTAAAGCTGACGTTTTGCTTCAAATTGTTGACAATATGTGTGGACAAGGTCAGGCTATAGGTACAACGGTGTCTACAGCCATCTGTAAAACATGGTAGAGGCTCTGTCATGGTTTGAGGCCGCATTTCAACCAGAGAAATTGTTAGAATTATGAACACAGGAAAGTACTGTCAGATTTTAAACCACCATATAATACCACCTAGAAAATGTATGACTGGCAGCAGCCTTGTTTTGCAACATGGCAGTGATCCCAAACACCCAGTAAACATCTACCTGGATAGAAAAACACACACACAACGGAACACCATCAGTCATGGTCCGGCATCCCCACAGCTTAGCAGCCGAGGCCGTAACATTATTGAAACAGTGTGGGATCAGCTTGGCAGAGAACAGAAGAAAAGGCAGCCAACATCCAAAGAAGCGCTTTTGGAGGAGCCTGGAGAACTATTCCCGAAGACTACTTAAAGATATGACAAGAAAGCCAGGCTAAGAGAGTTCAGGCTGTGTTGAAGAATAAAGGTGATCATACCAAATCTGGTCAGAATTGTACGAACTCTGTTTTTGCCTCCATCCATTTATGTTTGCACGTTTTATTACATCGTTGCAGCTTTTTTAGCATTTTCCTAGCAAAATACAGAGAAATGAGGGGTGTCTTGAGACTTTTGCACATTAAAATACAGCTCATCACGAGGTTGGAACCATCTCACGTGAAGCATCGTGATGACGTCAGACTAAGTGTGTAAAAAAACTGAAGGTGTCTGAATGCTTTCTGACTCCGTCGCATTTTATTTTAGATAAATTTCGAGCCATGTTAAGCCAGCCAGACAGAGATGTATTTAATGATAGTCTGAACAGTTTGTCTGCATTTCTGTGATATGGTGCAAACAAGTGGGATTTAAAATTCACATGCTGCGAGTTTCAAGCAGGATCACGTGTTCAGAACAAAACAATGCGATAAGGGAAGTCGAAGTTTTCTTGCTCAAAAGGAGAAACTTTCTAATTTGGGAGCTGGAGCAGCTGAATGAGCACACTTTTAAAAACAGCAAAATGCTCTTCTTTCTCTGTAACCTTCAGCAGACTGAGGGCAGCCTAACATAGTGAACATAAGTATGGATCAATGTGAAATAGTTCTCCTAAATACTCGTGTTGTCTTTATGAGACCATGCTCTGTAAGGAATCGAAACATCATTTGCTCTCCATAAAGCAGATTTCAGTGTGCACCTCTTTGAACCAGAACTGATTGAATCTTTGGCTTTCAAAGGGCTGCCTTGCTGGAAGCTGTGCTGATTTATTTTTTTTTGTCCTGAGCTTACTAGGCTTAAAAGTTTATGTTGGAAATTTTGCATTGGGGGGGCACCGTTTTCCAGGAAAACTCATTTAAATAAGAACCGAACCTCAGTGGTCGGCATGCATTTGTGAGATAGTGCGTGACATTCTCGGAGTTGAGATTTATGTTAAGGGAATGCTGATATTTTTTACAGAAAGTGTAAAAATGCATGCCAAAATTATAATCCAAGGTAATTTGAGGAAGCAAGTGATGGGACAATGACATATTTGTTTTGTAATTTTGCTTCAGTACACCATCACTTTAACTCAACAGTCAACGTGTGATCAAAATGCAGACTTTAAGCTTCAATTCAAGTGGTTTGAAAAGAGAATGGCAATGACTGTTCAGGAAATACGGCAAATGAGGGGGATTTTTTCATTACAGATCATACAGGGAAAATATGTTTTAGAATCCGCTAATAAACAAAAGCAACAGCAAACACAATAACACATATATTAATAATTGAACCAACAGAGAACAGGAACAATGCGGAAAAATTAAAGCTAATTTTGGATAATACGCGGTATTAGTTACGCTGAAATAGTGCAAGTAGTTCGGTTACACTTAATAAAGAAGGCAAACATGTCTCAGGACAGTCTGAACATAGTATTTTACATTCATTTCTATGGGTCCAAATGACTGCCTCGTGGCTGGAGGTATAACAGGTTGTATTTTTGCCCATTTCTGGACAAAGGACCTAATCTGACCTGCCAGTTCTTGAGTGTGACCAGTGGTTCGCACCTCTTGTTTTAAACCCTCTGTATTAACATTCAGAAAGGCGTCTCTTGATTGTAGACTTTGGCAATGATAGACCTGCCTCCTTGAATGTTCTTGACTCAGCTACATTTTGTGACGGGGATTTTCTTCTGGAAAGAATTCTGAGAACCTTCGGTGGTCTCCCAGGCCTTTCGGTGCTGCTGAGCAGGCCAGTACATTCCCTGTTCATAAGAATCTTCCAGAAGATGTTTTCACTACTCCTACAGCTTTTGCTATCACTTTAGTAGGTTTATTTTGCTATTTCAGCCTAATAATGGCCTCCTTCTCTTGCATCTCTTGGTCCTCATATTGAGAGAGCAGGCTTCACCTGGCCATGAGCAGTCAGTTGTCCTATTACTTTTGAAACCTTCTGAAAATGGGGGACTGTGCTTAAAAATGGCTTCAGCAGTCAAGGTCAAAGTCAGCTTTATTGTCCCCTTGACCGGGACTGTGGAAACAAAGGCAATTAAGGATGAATTAGAAATAAACAAAAATAAGGTATAGGTATACAAATATAAGGTATGAATATGAAATGAGGTGTGAAATAAACAACAGTAATTAAAAGTCTATATACATTGTAAGTCTATATATAAATATGAGTATTAAAGACATATGTTTAAATATATTATTAGTCTATTTATAAATATAAATGAGGTATTTAAGAGTTATTAAGCTTATATAGATTATTAGTCTCTTCTTAAGTGTAAATGAGGTATTCAGGAATTGTTAAGCCTAATATATTATCACACTCTCTGTACAAATAATAGCACAATCTTATTTAGCTTTTTAAATGCATTTAACAACATGAAAGACCTTCTGACATGGAAACTGCCGGGATGGGCTGCGACCTTGTGTCTGTGCTTGTCTCTGGCACTTGATGTGATTGTCCAAATTGATCTTCCTTTGGCCATCCAGTGGCTGCGGGCTGTAACAAGAGACTCACCTACAGTAGCCGTGTCACTGCTTTTACCTCGTCTAAGATGGTCACGTTTGATCCTGTTCTTAGCAGGTAAAGGTGTCGAGCGGTTTGTGTGGGTGCTCACTTCACGACTGGTCTGACAGCCAGGCCCAAGTGCAGCTGAAGTGCCTGGAACGGTCCCTGTTTGGGCTGAAATAAAAGCAGGAATTGCCATTATCCTCATGCGAATCAACAGCATTACTTGGAGCTACATTTGGAAATCAGATCCATTAACTGACACCAAGTTACGCCGCACTTTCCTGCTGTTATGTCTATGCAATGCGGCGCAGCAATAAAAATAAATGAAAAGCTGGTTATGATAATAACCCTGGCTGTGTGAGTAATATATTTCACATCCCCTCCTATGTCAGTCAACAATATCCATCCATTTTCTTAATGGACTGCAGGTCCAGCACAGAAAAACAGACAGACAGACAGGCGACCATTTTTTGCTGTGAGGCGACAGTGCTAACCGCTGCACCACTGCGCTGCAGTCGGCAACATCCTTCGCTCCCACAGGTAGCCGCTTGAACTGCTATTTGACCGTCATTACACGATGTCCGGTTGAACGCCGCCGCTGGTATTTATATCGCAAGTGAGGTGGCTACTATGACACTGCATTCAGTTCAACAGATAAAATTCAAAGAGCAGAACACAAGCGCGGCGCCCCTCTGTGTCCTCTTCACTTTTCGACGTGCATCAGAAATCAGGACCGACTGCCGTGCGAGAAACACTTATTAACCTTTCACCCTCTGGGGCATCAGAGAAGATCACTCATACGTGACCCTGCTTACTAAATAGTCCACATAAATGTGAATTTTCTATATGTGGACTAATCATGCGACTGCATCCTGACGAGGAATCCCGCATCACACAATCTTGCGGTTAGTATTTTGGCTTTCACGCCACAGACAACCTGAGCTGCCCTTGGGGTGGGGGTGGGGGGTGGGGGTTGGGGGTGCTCAAACGAACTCTGGACTGGTTGACCGTCTCGTCTTGTATGCTGATGCGAAAGCTGTCGTTCAAACTCTCCTGCGGATCAAACCACTGGAGAGAGACCGCATGAAAAAGAAGGCAAAAGCCGACCAACTGACAGCTCGAAACCTGAAGCGTTTCACGGTTAAGATTAATGGGTCACAAGCCGCTGAGTGGCAGCAGTTACCCGCATGCAGATTGGCACACGAGTGCAATTTTTTTTCCAGCTGACACAAAAGTAGCGAGAAGGCATTAAAGCAGAGTCATATTGTTCCTGTGCCCAATTCCATGTATTTTGAAAGTCTCATTAAAAAAGTAACATAGAGACCAAACAGCGCGTCTCACCCACTCACCTCTCATATCACAGCGGGTCGCCTCTTTTTTATTCTGTTTCTACCTGGTTTTCATCGTTTGAAAGATTAGGCTGGAGGTCTAATCATTCCTGCTATCACATTATATGAGCAAAAGAAAGACAAGTGCAGCGCCGAGAATTAGAATTTTCCAGATGGGCTCGTATACCGGGGACACGAAATCGAAATCACAGTAAAAACTTGGACCATGTCTCGGCTGCTTCAGGATGCTACCCGCTGATTAGCTGGTGGACAAACTCCACGCACTAGGAGTGACCCCAACCTTCCTTATGCCACTGGACTTTCTCACCAGCTGTCCTCAAACTGTCAGGATGGGCAAGCACACATCCTCCACCCTCAACCCCCAACACCGGAGTCCCCCAGGGCTGGAGCCGTGGGAAGGTGTGTTGAAGCTGGAGGTGCTAAAGTGTGTGAGTGCATGCGTGCCAGGGGATAACAGGCTGTAAGGTATATTTCATGCTCGTAACAACTTGGACTGTAAGTTGTTTTTTTTTTTTTCTTATCATTCCACTCCTGTTGTCACAGTACTGTGTGTATGCCAGTCTCACAACTACCCAGACTCCACTGCAAACAGCCAAAAATGAACCGGACCACACGAAACGTACTGGATTATGCATTTTAACAGCACAGACACGACACAGCCACACATGTCAAGTGCACAAATTCATTATGACACAAGAAAAAAAAAAAGAAATGCCAGTCTTGCAACTACCGTTTTGATTCTAAAGAGCAATAAGCCTATTTACACACAGCTGACTAGAACCTATGCAGATATGTGTAACATTTTACTGGCCTTAAAGGCCAATTTGCAGACCATACAGTTTAATCAAATACCCTTTTACAGCAATGGTATAACGACATTACTGCTCATGATAAGCTAAAGTTTTACTATCATCTAGATGCTCCAGTTATAATAATCCAGTTGTAGTGCTCAGAGGTTTTGGTGTTAAATTTCCTTAGTGGGGCACTGCTGCCCAAACCGTTCAAAATGTCTGTGACGACATTTATCGGGGACAGATGTGCGAGTCTTTTTTGCATCATGGTGGGCCATAGCCATGTTTTTAATGACAGCAAGTTGGAGGGTGATCGCTCAGGAACAATTGGAACAGCATTTGCGAAGAAGTGGATGGAGCTCCTAACCCACTGGTGTGCTCGTTTTATAATCTTCTCGTGCTGTCGTGATGATTGTGACAGCTGTGAAAAGTATAAACTGATCCTTTTATCAAGGATGTGCCCTTTCTTGCTACTGGTGACTTGGCTATGCAACTGTTTGTCCACAATGTTTGACGCTGTTTAGAGAAAAAGCTCATTACTCAGTCTTGTTACTTGGCAGCATGGTGGTGCGGCATGCCAACATCTCAGCAGGTGTGAGTAAGGCTCAGCAATGAGTGTATCGCCCCCAAAAGCTGCTGGTGAACTTCATGCACTGTAGAGAGCATCCTCACAAACTGCATGACAGCCTGGTACAGTAGATGCTCCAAAGCTGACCAAAACGCCCTTCGGCGCGTTGCGAAAACAGCCCAACACATCACAGGCACAGACCTATCACCTCTGAAGAAGCATCTATACATCAGTCGCTGCCCAAGGAGGTCCAAGCAGTTCCAAAAGGATTCTACCCACCCTGGATACCACACCCAGTATTTTTATGTGTAATATTTCAGTACCATATGGATATACATACATACTTACATGAGCAGATCCCCTTGTTCTCCGGTCTTCCTTCCATCAATTTGATGAAGGCTCATCTTTGTCTCATCAGTCCATAAAACTTTATTCCAGAACTGTCGTGGCTAATGTCTGTACTTTTAAAAAAAATTCTAATCTGGTTTTCCAATTTCTGCTGCTGATGAGTGGTTTGCATCTTGCAGCGTCGCGTCTGTATTGTTGTTCTCTGAGTTGAACAGTGGACTGTGACATTTCCACCCCTGCTCTTTGGAGGTTGTTAATGAAGTTACAGATTGATGTTCTGGGGTTTTTTTTCTTTACAGCTCTCACTATTTGTCAATCATCAGTTGTTGCTGTTTTCCTTGGATGGTTGGTTCAATGTCTGTTCTTCAGTGCACCAGTGGTTTCCAACATGTGGTACTGGCTATACCCAATGACTTCTGAAACACCTCTGATGGAGTTCCTCCTTTTTCTCAGCCTCAGAATGGCATGCTTTTCTCCTACAGACAGCTCTTTGGTCTTCATGTCGGTTCACCATTCCTAACATCACACATGAAAGCCAAAGCTTTTAAATGAAAGCAGATATCCAGGGCTACTCAATGAAGAAACCATTTATCTTCTATGGCACACCTACACTACCGGTCAAAAGTTTTAGAACACCCCAGTTTTTCAATTTTTTATTGAAATTCAGGCAGCTCAGTGTCTCATTGTACTCTGAAATGAAAGCATAGAACAAACGAGCTGCTGAAGTTCAAAAAGAAATCATGGAATAAACCAAAATGTATTCTAAACTGCTGACTCATCAAAGTAGCCACCTTTGGATGTAACAGCTGAACACACTCATGGCATTCTTTCTACACTGGAAATCAAATATTCTTCAGCAAGTTCTTCCCAACTCTGTTGCAGAAGTTTCCACAAATGTGTGGTTCTTGTAGGTTGCTTTGCTTTCACTCTTCTTTCACTCTTCTGTCCAGTTCACCAGCTCGATAGGGTTCAGGTCTGGA
>VUQH01071549.1:2694-22940 GCA_015106775.1 Etroplus canarensis | reverse complement strand
AGAGCCCTGACCTAAACCCAATTGAGCATCTCTGGAGAGACCTGAAAATGGCTGTCCACCAACGTTCACCATCCAGCCTGACAGAACTGGAGAGGATCTGCAAGGAAGAATGGCAGAGGATCCCCAAATCCATGTGTAAAAAACTTGTTGCATCATTCCCAAGAAGACTCATGGCTGTACTAGCTCAAAAGGGTGCTTCTACTCAACACTGAGCACAGGGTCTGAATACTTATGACCATGTGATATTTCACTTTTTCTTTTTTAATAAATTTGCAAAAATTTCTACATTTCTGGGTTTTTTTCTGTCAAGATGAGGTGCTGAGTGTACATTAATGAGAAATAAAAGAACTTTTTTGATTTTGGCAAATGGCTGCAATGACACAAAGAGTGAAAAATTTAAAGGGGTCTGAATACTTTCCGTACCCACTGTATCTCTTTTTTCCTGTGAATTGTGAAGGATTGTGAGCAGGATGAACAACCACATCGTTTACACTCTGGTTTTTGAGTGAAGCAAGACATCTTCTCAGTTCACATGAGATTACAAGATAATTTTACAAAACATGTCATTGTTAATAAACATGCAAAAGTATAAATAAATAAATTAAACAAACTAAGTGAATTGTTCACAGAATTGAAGTGTCAAAGCTTATCCTGTCAAAGGGTTTAATCGGTGTAATGTACTAATGGTAATTTTGTGCTGAAACTTTTTTGGTCTGTCAACATCAGCTGTTGTGTGTTTATTACCTGTTCTCTGGTATCCTGACTTGTAACAGCGAAAACAGGTGTAACTAATACTGTCAATGACAACTTTGTTTAGGTTTTGCAGGTGTAGGTTTTGAACTTTAGCTGAGGGCAGTGGTGGTGAACAGGATCTGTTTTGTGATATTTGGGGGGTCTTTAGATATACATTTTTCTGGTTAATTTGAGGCACAAACTAAGTTACTTTTGTATTTTTTCATGCAAATTGCTGCTGTGCTTCTTTGGTCTAATGCCACAGATTTTTCGTACTGCTAATAACTTTTTAGACATTTGTAAAGTGACCAGTGCTTTTTTGAAGGAGTTCTAATCTAACTAAGTTATTTCACCAGTTACTTCACAAAGAGCAAACATTAATGTGATCTCAATGAGCAGAGACCGCTTTATCTTCTCACCATTGCTGCCATGTCCTTTTCTCATTATTAGCAAATAATAATACCTCTGCTGATACACACAAAAAGGAAAATGCACTTTTACTGACTCATACTGTACATACTCTGACTGACACACAGCCCAAAGCCAAGGTCCAATTTTTTGTCTAAACCACAAACAGAAGATCTAGGTTAGTGTGAACCCTGGGGGTGATTCAAGTGTTGTTTTTATGTTTTTATTTATTAATATGACGGTCTCCTGGGGACAATGACTAAGTCATTGTTGCTAAGGTGCACACAGTCTCTGCAAGCCGCTTCTGATTAATTGAATGGTTTTTGGATATAATTTGCATAAATCCAACATGTGCATGTTGGTGTTTGTTCAGTGAGTCAGCTTAGAGGAGGTGGCGCTGGTGGAGTCGTGCTTTTAAAATAATGAACTGGTCTTGTGCAGGGCCTACAAGGGTTTTCAGAAAATAGAGTTTGACCAAAATGATTGCCCGGGAGAAAAGGAATTACATAAACATGGAACTCCCACATTTAGACATGTTTTATGTGCAGGCTCGTCATAGAAGATGGACGTTACACCAGAAACCTGTCATGATGCAACTCACAAAATAGAGGGCTGGGGCTTAACTTTTTCTGGGATTGGGTATGATTAAAAAAGTTTATGGTAGTATTAGTTGATATATATACACCAAAGTATAAACGGTTATATTTTAATATTTCTGTTTTTATTGATAAATCTTGAGGTTTAAAGAAATAACTCTGTTTAGTTAAAATTTTAGCACCTATGTATTTTTAAACACTCAGATCAATAATGAGGCTTAACAGAGTTAAAAGTGCTATAAATTTTTACTTTACAAAGCATAAAAATGAAAACTCTTCATTATCCATCACTGTCTTATCTGAGGATGAGAGTTGTTTTCCATCCATCATTATTCCATCTGAAAGTACAACAAAGGTGTGTGTGCATTTGAAGTCAAAGTTAAGTTTACTGCTTTGTTTATAGTGCTTTGTTGGCTTTGTGGATCACAAATATCCAAGTCTTTTTTTGTCCCAATTCTTTTAATAGCCCATCCTTAACTAGAAATTTAAAGGTTAACCATTTTTCAAAACTACTGTGTTATTTAGAATGTATTGTAAATAGAATTATTAAATCTGCACTTCTGCACATAAAAGTGCCATAGCTTTCTACCACTGCTTTAAATCCAGCGTGAGGTGAACGGTCATCAAATGTCTAGATTTACAGTTATTAGATAAAATAATTATTTGGAAATGTTTGATTTTTTTTTTTTTTTTCTCAGACAAACTGAATGTCGGAAAAACACAAAATTAGATGCCATAAAGCAGTAAAGTCCATTGATTTGCAGTGTGCCTGCACTGACCGAAAACAAACATGAAATGAATATCTGCCCAAGTATGAAATATTTACAAGGCTGTTACATTACAGGTATGGTCAATATACAGTCCCCTCACAACAGTCAAACTGTGGTTCCAGCTTCCTATTCCTATTAACATTATATTATAGGAATCCACTTGTTCTAAAAATTTTAAAACCTGGCAGCACGGTGGAGTTTCCTTATGGCAATTCTAAATTTACCATAGGTGTGATTGTGAGCGTGAATAGTTGTCCGTCTCCCTGTTTTGGCTCTGCGACAGACTGAAGACCTGTCCAGGGTGTATCCCACCTCTTGTCCTATGACAGCTGGGATAGGCACCCCTATGACCCTGAATTGGATAAGCAAAAGAAAAGGATGAAATAAATCACAATATTTGTCTATGTTTATTGTTACCACATTAAGATACGATTTTGATGTGTATTCTTTCTGATTTGGAGAAAACTATTATTTTGATGCATTTTTTTTTCTGTGTATTATTTTCACCCATTTAGCTATTGAACACTAGGTTTTATATACAGATATATCGACCTCGACCTCGAATTGGATAAAAGGTCAAAAGGATGGATATCTCACAGTTCTTTCACTTATTTGGTGCTCACTTTAGGATTTCCAGTTTTATCAGAAAACCTGTCGAGAACCAAACCTTGGTCCAAGTGGACCAATGTAGTCTTAATTTGAAAAAGGAAAAATGAGCTATTGTGTCACATGTGGGGAAGCAACCAGCCTTTTAACTGAAAACATGAACTGATTTAAAAAAACAAAAATTCATAGCAATGGCAGCACTTTCCAGGTACATTATGTATGTTTTTAGAGAGAGGGAATATTCAAAGTCCTTCTAAAACCAATTTGTTCTTGTCCTTTTCTAATTAATTCAAAGGCAGTAGCTGGCTGTGACCAAACTGACAACATGTTCATGTTTGACATACTGTACACTATAAATTAATCAATGTGAAGTAGGTTATTGTGATGGAAAATAGGTGTATTATGTAAAATTCTTCATTGCTCTTGAATATTTAGACAAAGATTGAACTCTTTCGCTTGAATGTCAGGCGTCATGTTTGGAGGAAACCAGGCACCACTCATCACCTGGCCAATACCATCCCTACAGTGAAGCATGGTGGTGGCAGCATCATGCTGTGGGGATGTTTTTCAGTGACAGGAACTGGGAGACTAGTCAGGTTAGAGGGAAAGATGAATGCAGCAATGTACAGAGACATCCTGGATGAAAACCTGTTTCAGAGCGCTCTTGACCTCAGACTGGGGCAACGGTTCATCCTTCAGCAGGACAACAATCCTAAGCATACAGCCAAGATAACAAAGGAGTGGCTTCAGTGTGAGTGGCTCTGTGAATGTCCTTGAGTGGCCCAGTCAGAGCCCAGACTTGAATCCAATTGAACATCTCTGGAGAGATCTGAAAATGCTGCCCATCCAACCTGATGGAGCTTGAGAGGTTCAGCAAAGAGGAATGGGCAAAACTGCCCAAAGATAGGTGTGCCAGGTTTGTGGCATCATACTCAAGAAGACTTGAGGCTGTAATTGCTGCCAAAGGTACATCAACAAAGTATTGAGCAAAGGCTATGAATACTTATGAACGTGTGATTTCTTGATTTTTCATTTTTAATAAATTTGCTAACCTTTCAAAAAAACTTTTTTTTCACATGGTGGTGTTGTGTGTTGAATTTTGAGACTTCCTCTCAGAATGAATTGAATCTATTTTGGAATAAGGCTGTAACACAACAAAATATGGAAAAAGTGAAGCACTGTGAATACTTTCTGGATGCACTGTAAAGTCACAGAGCGGGATTGCCAAGTGCTGAGCTACGTGGTGCGTAAAACTCCCCAATGCTCTGCTGACTCAGTAACTGCAAAACCTCCTCTGGCTTTAACATCAGCACACAAGTTGTGTGCTGGGAGCTTCATGGCATGGATTTCCATTGCCAGGCCGCTGAATGCAAGCTGTATATCACCAAGCACAATGCCAAGCATCCGAGTGATGTAATGTAGGTCACCACTGGCCTCTGGAGCAGTGGAAACATTATTTGGAGTGACAAATCACGCTTCTCTACCTGGCAGTCCCTAAGTTTGGCAAACACCAGGAGAACATTACTTGCTTGATCATATTGTGCCCACTGTAAAGTTTGGTGGAGGAGGGATCATGCTATAGGGTTGTTTTTCTGTGTTTAGCCTATGCCCCTTAGTTTCAGTGAAGGGAAATCCTTAAGAAAATTCTTTGCTTCCAACTTTGTGGGAACAGTTTGGGGAAGGCCTTTTTCTGTTCCAGTGTGACTGCCCCAGTGAACCAAACAAGGTCCATTAGGACGTGGTTGGATGAATTTGATGTGAAAGAATACAAAGCCAGTTAAGTTCTCAACCCCACTGCACATCTTTGGGATCAACTAGAATGGAGCATCACTGTCTTACCTCACAAATGTTCCTCTGGCTAAATAGGCAAAAAATTCCCACAGACAAAATAGCTGCAAAGGGGGGACCAACTCCATATTGAAGCCTGTGGATTTGGAATGGGATGTCATGAAAGCTGCTGCAGCTGTAATGTGTAGGTGGTCCCAATACATTTGTCCATATAGTGTGTGTGTCAAGGGTCGGAGGAAGTAAACCACAGTGAGGCACATGAGGGAGGCTGATTAGTAAACATCACTGTTTTGGTATAGTGGACTGTAGAAAACCAAGTAAAACAGGTGTGGCTTACTCTCTTGAAAAGTAGAACTGTGTCTCATTAACATACCTTTTGTAGTAAGAGATTTTCTTCTACTCTTTATCTCTGTCCTGTTCATTTGGTGTGTGTATGTTTGTAACCTGTCGATCCTTACAGCACCCTTCCAGAAGTACTCACGGACAGCCCCCTGCTCTTCATCCCTTACTTTTTCTTATGAGCAGAATTGGCTGTGAGGGACTGTTGAATAATTTAACAGCCTGAAGACAGGGACACTGTGACACTGCACTTAGTGTGTTTGCTTGTTTCATTCAGTGTGTGTTTGTATTTATTGAGGGAGGAGGGGTTTGAAAAAAGATTCAGAGATTGTGATTTTGGAAAAAACAAGACAGTAGACCACACACACTATTGATGGGGTTGGGAGAGAAAAAATGCTTAGCTGAAAAGGCGCTAGCACTGATAGTTGCCAAAGAGGATGAATGGCTTTAATGAGAAGACTCTAGGCTTTGCTCTAGAGGGACAGACGCACAGACCAACTTCTCTGTATTCATGGGATTTCTCTAAAAAAAAAAATAAAGCTTTCACAACTGAATGAAGGATGGTCATTGTGCAGCAGAGTGAGTGTGACAAATGCTGTGCGTATGTTTGTGTTCTTGCATATGTGTAAAGATCCGTAACTTTTATTAGCTTTTGCAGATAAGTGCACATGTGTCCACAAGGTATACTGGTAATGCTTTAATTTAAGGCTCTTTCAGATACCCACTTCATTCCCACAATACAAATGAAAGCCACTTGTCCGAATTCTATATATAGAGAGCTTTAGGTACTGAGACATTTGCTTAACACGACTCCAAATTGGGAGAGAATACTTCTGTAGCTTTTTGGAGGGAAAGTACTTCAAGGCAACTGAAAATAATCTCCTCTGAACTTCCAGGTGTTGGAAAGAATATTTTGAAGGTGATCTTTGTATATGCTCAGGCTTATGTCAGATTATCTGTGTGATTTTTGATTTTGCTGGCATTATCTTTCACTCTTTTCTCACAATTGATGGTCCTCAGGGCCATGAGGTGGATAAATGCAGTTTTTCCAGTGCAAAAAAATGGGAGAATGACTTCATTTTTAGAAAAACAATGTTTTTTATGTCTTTTACGAGGGCCACATTTCTGCAAGCTGGATAGAAATGCATTTGGCTTTTATTTATTTTTTCCAATCCACATTGACAGACAAATATTAAACCTTATTTTTAGGCTTAAACGGTATTAAATACAAAATATCTGTTCTTGAAAATTTGTTTTTATTTTTCATTCGCTTATTTTCTAAATCAAGTACCTGGTCTTTAATAGTTTTAAATTGTCATCATTAGTCTCTCTAAGTCTTAGATTCAGATTAAGGGTTTAGGCCTCTTAGAGTATAAGGGGTCTAAAGCCAAAGATACAGCATAATAGGCTACCAAAGCATTTCATGTGCGTGTATGTTGGATGTGTGAGTGACAAAATTATAGGTTCTGTGGCATTTCAAATTCATATACAGTAGTACAGTGGCCTGCAACAGGCATACTCTTCATAATATAGAGAGGTCATCTTTCACTCACAGCCCTTACTCCCAAATAACTTATGAAAACCCTAGGCATAGCTCAATATTTCAAGACTACCATTATATACACAGACCCTGTATATGGACACATGTGAGGGGAAAAAGTAGTGCGGGGAAAAAAATCGTCCCCACGTGTGAAGGCTTTCATGTATTGTGGTTGTACTTGTGCCGGTCTCATTACATAACTCTCCATAGGTCTGTATAATTGAAAGTGGCTTTTCTACATCAATATGGAGATTAAGACTGTTGCATTGTTGCTAGAGCTGCCCCCAGATCAGAATTCCAGAATAAGCCTCTTTTAGAGGCACATTTGAACTTTAATGTAAACATTTTTTAAATGAATAGAAATGAATGAAGTAAAATTCATAGCATTACCTGCTAAGAAATAACTGAAATCTCTATGCAACATACCCCTTTCAAGGGTTTTGGTGAACAAAAACTAGGTTACTGTTCAACAATAATGAACATGGCAGAGGTGGCATTGAACTTTTTTAATGTTATTCAGAATGTTTAATGCGTAATTCTTTCTGTGAAGCAATTTATAACTTAAGAAAAGTGCTGTTTTATTAGGTTTTAAACTGCTGCTTTGTATTTATGTTGGCCTAACTCGGTGGCTGGTAACTTTTTCTGTTCCGGCCATCTCTACAGACACGAGGAATAAACAGTGAGAGACACTGCGGTAACATTGCGGAAATCGGGCCTTTAGTTTCTTTCTCCTGAGACCCATGCACTTGTTTTGCATTCATGGGATGCAACAGGTCTTTGTTGAGCAGATTGAAATATGTGGTGCAGAAAAGCCAAATGAAATGTCCCCATATGAAGATGCAGGGTCTCAGGAGGGTAGGGCTCTGATCCTGGTACACAACATTTGGATAGCTGTTACATTGAAACGGCGTGTCTTAGCACTTTATGGTTGATTACAGTAATTTAATCACCCCTGTCGGCATGCGCTTCACAGTGGCTGCAGGAATGTGCTGGTAACTTTATCTGTTACACACTGCAGGCACTCAAAACACTGGTCCGACATCATGCACAGTTTACCCACAAGGCCATGTTCCTCATAAAAAGGTAAAAGCTCAGCTAGTAACAAGAACATCACTCCACCTCAGTTTTCAGCCTCTCTCATCAGTTTTCCACGAGGACAGAAACCGATGCTTTGAAGCATTGATTCTCGGGGGCAGTCATGGCTGTTGCAACATGCTCTTTTAACAGTGATGAACAGTGACAAAGAATGTCTTTAAAGGTTCAAAGAATTTCACTGCTTAAGGTTTTTAACATGACCGTAGTGACCAAGAACTTTTAGATTGCATTCTTTGACAAATACAGATTTGCCAGAAGTTTTCTTGTATTGAAATATCAAAATAGTATCAAAAGTGCACAGTGACCCACTGCTACCATCTTCTGTCACAAGCTCCTAAACTTATTTTGCTATATCTTCTAGCACTGTAGTTGCACAAAAAAAGTTTGCAAACCCCTTGGAATTACTGGATTTCTATATTGATTGCTCTAAAAATATGGTCACAGTTACTGGCAAACCCAAGCTGCTTATGAGGCTTGCTCAACTATGAGAAGAAACCATCCACCTATGAAATGGGTTTAGTTTGCCAGTATTTCTGGGATAATTTAGTTGCCCACTTCAGTTCATGGCACAGTTTCTCAGGTTTACAGAAATTATGTCTGTTTTTTAAAATTATTCTGTTGTCGATTTGCTTTTGTGCTCTGGGTCATTGTCTTGGATTGCTCAGCCTCTCCAAAGCTTTAGGTCATGGACTGCTGCACTGACATCTTTTAAAATTTCTTGATTTGGATTCAAAGTTAACTCGAAGCAGCCTCATCACAGGTCCTCTATGTTTAACAGCTGGAATGAAATTTTTGAGTTGGTGAGCAGTACCTTTTTCTTACAAAGAGTTGTCGTTGTCTAGCTTTAGAATATCGTCTCAGAAGTGTCGTGGAACATCTGGCTTATAATAATTTTTGAATTGTGCTGTTGAGATTTTCATCATACATTGTTTGTCTTATGGTGAACACAGGAGTGCACTTTTTTGGCAACTTACTCAGACTTCTGCAGGTGTTTTGCAGTAACCCTTGGGTTCTTCTTTTGCCTTGCATATAATCACTCCTAGGGAGAGTAACAATAGTTCTGAATTCTATCCAATTCTATACAGTTTTACAGGCTTTTACAGGCTTTATTGCAGGTTGATTAACACTCAGGGTTTTAGAAATGCTTTGGGTACATTTTCCTAACTAACTTTTCAAACTACACATCTTTAAAATGCTTCTTCTGTAAGAGTTGTGATGATTGAGGGCCTTATTCTTGAGATCGGCAGACTGTGTCTCTAACCAGACTTGGTTTGCTTCTTTTTATAGAATGCTGACCTGTTGAAATATACTGTAGCTCAGGAGGTGCTTTTTGAAGGATAAGATTACTGCTCAAATGTCTTGTGCATTTTTGTATGTAGAGAATGGAAGACAAGAACATCTTTCTTATAAAGATACCAAGTACATTTGTTGTCTCTGCAATAGTTGAAGGCATATTAGCCCATCTCTAATCTGTTCTTTATCTTCAGAGTGCTCAAGTAAAATGGAAAATCTACAGATCCATCAGAGTAATTTGTGCCAAATGTAAAGTAGCCACTTTGAGGTTTCTGGGCTATTGTTGCTTTAAGACAACAAGAGGAAATCACTTCAAATAAACTAGTGACTTAGAATTGGCCCAGGGTTTAGGTCAGTAGATGGGACACTTATTTGTCTAGTATTTGTCCCTCAATCCAGCAACACCCACATTTATATTGGCTTTAGGCTTAAAACTAATCTGAGAAGGTAACAGTTTCTGGTGTGTGTGCGTGAATGTGTGTTTGTATGCATGTATGTCTAAGTAGTGTCACTAAGCTCTTAAGATGAGAGCTGCCCTGAAGTTTCCAAATCCTGCTTTACAGCAGAAAGTATGTATGTGTATGTGTGTATTCTTCACTGTGTGAAAATGAGTCACTGCTATAAAAATCCACACCATGCCACCCTGGCATGATAATCAGAACATAATGTTTAGTTTCTTTCTATCTCACTGGATTAGTTTATTTTCATCCAGGAAGATTTTTTTTGTGTTGTTGAAATAGCCTCATATTTGGTTGCCTCGGCTTTATTTAAAGCAGTATGCCACTATGGGACATGATTTAAAGCACGCCTACCTCCAGAATGACTCATCAAAAACCCACCTCAGCCATCATCAGCTGCCCTGGGAATCATCGATTAATTTGTGAACTTTGAATTTCAGTATCATTCATTTTAATTCAGGCAAATCTGTGCACTAAATGGTAATTTGTTTGTAGTGCCCAAAGTGTGCACATAATTTAGATTTGCAAAAGCTGTTTTCATTCTAAAGCTAGTCAGTTACTAATGATGTTGATGGTCAGGGAGCTTTTTTCAGAAATAATCTCTTGTTTTGACATGGTCCACAATACTTTGATTGCACAAAATTCCCCAGGTTTTCATCCAGGAAGTGATGTCATTGTACATACTTGCTACATCCAGTCTTAGGATAATTGTTTGAGCCCTCGGGAGTTGGTACATGGAAACACTGAAACCGAAAGGGAACCAAACTTGGCCAAAGTCCATATTCGATACCTGATATCATATCCAGCTTGATGAATTGTTTGGCCAACGCTTTGAAATGCTTTTCTATTGGATTGTTTCATCCAAAAACAAAAATGCAAAAATGGACTGCTGAAAAAGTTGGCTTGGCCAAGTTACACCTCGTAAACTGACGGCTCGTGACCCAAGATTTCTGATTTATATCACAGTCTGTGTCATGTAGCAAGAAAAATGGAAAGTAAGAAGTAGATTGCTAGCCAATGTGCCAGTGAATTGTTTAAAAATGTTAAAACAGTAGTTCAGAGATGATGTTATGTTCGTAAGAACTTGCATTGCCTGACCTTAATCCTACAGGCTTTGGAAGAAGTAAGAATTCGATTAGCATTTCAGCTAATGCCATTGCTTGTACTGTAAATGTTGAGCACTGTCCAGATGAGGCCCTTAAAAGTAATTCACTAAGTTGTGAAACAGGTCATTATTGTCTTTAACATATTTTCTGCAAACTCACAATATCTCTGAAAAAAAACCCAGTACTTTCTGCTGCCTTGTATTTTCCCCAAGGGGTCGCCACAGCAGTTTAATCTGCATTGGTAACTTGGCAACGGTTTTACACCGGATATCCTTCCTGATGCAACCCTCCAATGTGAGACAGCCTTGTATCCCCACCTGGAATTGAACCAGGGACCTTTTGCTTGTAAGGCAAATGTATAAACCACTACACTACAAGGACACTAAACCCACATTATCTCTAATCTCTTTCATTTATTCATTTTTTTTACTGTTACTGTATCCTCTGCGACTTGGTCTTGGCTACCTTTTCTGGCTTTTTCTCTGTTGGAACACATTTCATCATGTCATGCCGCAGCTGGCCCCCTGACCTTTATAACCTATTCTTTTCCTCCACACAACAAGTCACATGCATGCACACCCACTGAATGGTCTACACAACGTGTAGTTGACATTGCAGTGGTATGCCTCTAAACCACTAGGCCACTAGACACCCCAGCTGAACTTTTATTTTTTAAATTTAATGTGGCCTCTTTCCTCTTGTGTCATTTGTATCAAATGTGCAAAGATACAGTATTTAAAAATTTTCTTTTGAAACATAATGTTAAAAAAAGAAACAATAATTAAGATTTGATTATGTTCCCTGCTTGAGAGTTGATTTCTTTTTGTATTGTACTGTTTATAAAATTGTAATGTTTCCCTTCAAATCAGTTATTTTTGCAGTCTGCACATATTTTGTATGTATGTTTATACTTTTCCCCCTTATTCCATTAACTAATCAGTGAATTCACAGAAAAGTAACCAGCAATATAATTGCATATGTGTTTATTTTAGTAATACTCTGACATTGTAAACCAAGTATTTAACTCAACTAAAGTTTGTCTGACTGATTTGAAACTGCTAAACTTTCAAAAGACTAAATACTCTTATGGCCACTTCCTTATGTACACCATGCTAGTACCAGGTTTGACGGTTCTTTCACTTCATAACTGCCATAATCCTTTGTGCGATATATTTAAGAAGGTGCTGGAAACACTTCTTAGGGATATTGGTCCATATTGACATAAGTATCACACAGTTACTGCAGATGTGTTAAGATTTGGTGACTGTAGAGGCTATTTGAATACTGTTAATGTATTGTCATGTTCAAGATACCAGTCTTAGATGATATGAGCATTGAGACATGGCATGTTATCCAGCTGGAAGCAGCCATAAAAAGATGGGTACACTGTGGTTATAAAGGGATTGGCATGGTCGGCAACAATTCTCAGATAGGCTGTGGCATTTAAACAATGGTCAGCTGATACTAAGAAGACCAAAGTGTGCCAAGAAAGTATCCCCCACACCATTACACTGCCACCACCAGAATGAACTGTGGACACTAGGCAGGAGGGATTCAAGCTTTCATGTTGTTAACTGTACAATCCAATTATTGCAGGAGCTATCAAGACTCATCAGACCAGGCAACTTTTTTCCTGGTCTTCTGTTGTCCAATTTTGGTGAGCCCATACAAATTGTAGCCTCAGTTTCCTGCCCTTAACTGACAAGAGTAGCACCCAGTGTGCTCTTCTGCTGCTGTAGCCCATCTGTTTCAAGGTTGGAATGTGCTGTGAATTCATAGATGTGTGTCTGCCTATCTTGGTTGTAACGAATGGTTATTCAAGTTACTGTTGCCTCTCTCTCAGCTCAAAGCAGTCTGGTCATTCTCTTCTGACCTCTGGCATTAACGAGGCATTTTCGCTTTAAGAACTGCCGCTCACTGGATATTTTCTCCTTTTCTGGCTAATTGTATCGTCGGCTGCACCCTTGTATTCTCTCTTAGGAGTCGACGCAGCAAATTAATCTACATTGGTAATTTGGCAGAGGTTTTATGCCAGATGCCCTTCCTGACACAACTCTCCATGGTGAGAGGGCTTGTGTCCCCACCTGGAATCACCCAGACATTTTCCCTTAGAGAACTGCCACTTACTGGATATTTTCTCTTCTGACTATTCTCTGTAAACCCTAGAGATGATTGTTTAGGAAAATCCCAGTAGATCAGCAGTTTCTGGCACCAACAAACATGCCATGTTCTAAGCCACTTAAATCGCCTTTCTTCCCCATTCTGATGCTTGTTTGAACTCCCGCAGGTAGTTTGGATCATGGCTACACTGCAAAGTCTATTGAATTTCTGCCATTTGATTGGCTGATTAGAAATTTGTGTTAACAAGCAGTTAAATAGGTGTACCTAATAAAGTGGCCAATGAGTGTATACCCCACACAGTTCTTGGGATGTTGTCCTAAAGCTACTAAAATTAGAGCCAAAACTGGGTACTTGAATGTAATACACATTTTTTTTTAATATAAAGTGAAAACCAAACACTCATCCAAATACTTACAATGTTGCCTTTTATATTAAGTATTTCAGTCCTTGAAATAAAATTGACCTCTACAAGATGGACTTAAATAAAATATAGAAATAAATACTTCCTTTACTTACTCCCACTCTGTAGACTATGCATCTTTTTCTTTTTATTGTTGCTTGGTCATAAATGCCAAGCAGGGTGGAGTGAGCGAGGAGGAGGAGAAGTACAGCCACAACTTTCCCAGAGGCTCATGCAAGCGTCAGTTTGTGTTATAAATCATTCAGGGACACTCGAAGGGGCACAATACATTTTTATCCCTCTTCTCTCATCTCTGAATCCCCTCTCCCTTTTTTATTATTGAATGTGGTTCCTCTGAGCAGCCAATCTGCCACTCGGCACCATCAAAAAGAGAGAGGAGGAAGTTTGGGGGGATAACCAATAAGATGCAGAGAGAAGGGTAAAAATGGCTATAATGTGGGAGGCGGAGGAGCTGAGGAAAGGACTCATTCCAGTTTGATTCCACAAAGGAATTTGATTGCTCAAAGAAAAGGTCATGGTGTCATTTGTATCCTGAATAATGGATCCACTGCCTTTCTCGATTTTCAGGGACAGTAGTTGATTTTTCGTGTTCGCTGGTCTCAAAATGAAAATGCGTGTAGTAGAGGGTCAGCTTGTATTCATTGGTAATGCTGCGGATGCTGTACCACCTGCTTGTCAGAACAAAATACAGGCCAGTAGCTGATAGCACTCTGCTGTCAGAACAACTCTGAGATTTGATGTGTCTGTGTGGATGGACTATATGTGTAATGCTGTGTGTGTATGTGGGTGAAAACAAAATGTGTTTGCTTGTGGGTGTGCTTGCAAAAGGTTGTGTCCATGATCACTGTGTTTAGTGTCCTTGAACTCATGTATTTGGAAGAGGAAGAAAGAGGATGCATTCGGCTGCAAGTAGGAGACACTCCCTTGCATAAAATTCTAAGATATCTCGTAGGAGATACTGTCAGCTCAATGCAGTCTGGCATAGACCTCAGGCTTCCTGTGAAAATGGACAAGTGGGTGTAAAAAATCAGTTAACATGAACATGGTTTCTGTATCTTACTGTCATACTGAATACAGTTTTACTGATGGTATAACATTGGTCAGTATGACAGTAAAATACAGGAACAATCTTTGTTTATCTTACTGGCATACTAAATAAAGTTATACTTAGGATCATTTTAGGACATTAGCACCAGATTTTGTGTATTATTACCACCTTGAATAAGATAACCAAAAACATGACAATTTACTGTACAGTGAGATTACATTTCCTCTGCACTTTCTGTTTTTGTTGTGAAGATTACATTACCATCTTTCCCAAAGCTGAGTGGATAATAACTGACAATTGTTAGAGATTTCCAATGACCGTTGAGTCATTCCACCATCTGCTATTATCAGGGGGTGTAGTGCTATTTGTTTAAGATCCAGAGTGCACCTATGACGCGGGTAGAGTTAGGTTTTGGTATAATTCTAAGGTTATGTAACCACCATTTGTACGTCGTTGACATGGTGAATCAGTTGACACACCTTGAATTTTGATGCGACATTTTTGGCCATTTACAAGTTAATGATGAATGCATCTTCTAGTACTTAAAAATGTTTATTAATTCATTTTATCCAGATTATGCAAGCTGCAAATTATAGAAAAATAAAAGCTGGGCTTTAGTACTGTGCACTCTGGCAGCACTACACCTATGGCCACTGTAGATACATTTTAAAGCATTCCCTCCATTTGTACTGGTTGAACATCACTTTCCTTCTCCTCCTCTTGTTTTATTAGCAAATGAACAACGCTTTTAGGCTGTATGAAAAGAACATGCCATAACATGTATGAAATGCACCCCAGATGCTTGTGGAAACTGAAGTTTTGTGTTCAATTTCTCAGCAAAAAGGAATGGAAAACAAATTTTTTTTAAACTTCTCAATACAGAAGTTGTACTCCACTTCAAATGGCAACAGATAACTAGACACTGAAGTACACAAATAAATGTACTGACACAGTCAAACTCTCACATTCGGTTTTATAATATATTTCACTTAATGTACTCATTGAGCTAACTTATTTTTTGCTTCTTTTTCCTTCTCCTAAACATCAGGAATGGTATTATTCCAGTCATGAGGACCCCTGGAAAAAACACAGCGCTGGTCTTTAACTGAGGAGAGAAAGACAGAGGCTAGTCCGATACACCCTTTACGCATTTCTGCAGGTAGGTTATACGGACTCTCTGAGGCTGTCTGATCCATTGTTTTTGTATATCATTTTGTTGTCATTGTTTTGTTAAGCTGTTCCTGAGCCCTTTTTGTACATTGTTGCATTTGTGTGTCAAAAATCCCCTTCATGTTACAGTTGGACAGACGACACAGGGATCAGCCAAATGTAAACTGGGTCAGTACTGAAAGCTTCCTTTCCTACCGGCTGTACAGAGCAGCCAACCACCTCTCTGTCACACTGATTTGCAGCAGGTCTGCAAGGAGTGCCTGTATCTTTTTTTTTTTTTTTTTTTTTCAGGTTGCAACATGCGTGTCATTGCCTAGACCAGTTTTGGGCTTGACAGCATTTAATTTAAGCTAAAAAAAATAGTTATTTATGTTAGACTACCAGCTACATCACTTAATTTCTGAAGTTAACACTGTAGTCATTGTGACTGTGTTTTTGAAATGACATACTGCAGTCAAACGCGGTGGACAAGAGTGGCCTTAAAAAGGTTTTGTTTGCTTTGCTGTGTTATGACATATTTGTTTTAAATTTTTCATAGAAAGTTGTTTTCCTCAGGCACCTCTAAGCTGTAGTGATTGAAGAACCTGAGGTTTGTCTGTGGTTTTGAGTCTTTTATGAATTAGGCAATAATGTAAATCCTTCTGTCAACTTTCCATCATCGCACAAAGAGCCCACAGCAATCACTGGAGTCAGTGGAAAGGAAGGCGTGTGTGTGAGTGTACATTCTGTGCCGTGGGCAAAGCTTGCTGATGAGTCACACCCTGATTGGGAAAAGAGCTTGTGGAGATTGGGCGTGGTAGAGAGGAATGATTTTGGTTACAGAACGGCTCTCTAGGCAGGGATAAGGGTTTATTTGAAATGTCTTGACGTCTCCTCACTTTCAGGTTTGTGAGCTGGAGGGCAGAAAACCTGAGAAGTTCAACTTTTAAAAGCTGCTTCACAATCAGGTCCATAAGACAGATCGCAGATACTACTTTAAAAGTCACTAGCGAACAGTGTCAGTGATGAAACTGAGTTAACTTTCAAGTTTGGCTGCAAGTATTACATGTCTTCTCTCTTCATAGGAGAACAGTGGCTCGCACGGCCTTAAGTCATTCTGCTGATGATTGAATGTTGTTTATCTTAGCTTCTTTGTGTCAGGGCTTCATATGAGAATGCTAAGTCTCATGTGCACTCAGAAATGGGAGGTTTTTCTGTATTTATTGAATGCAGTATGTCTTTGTCTTCACACATCCTGTGTGCGTCCTGGCAAGTGCGGCTACCAGTCTGAAGAGGAATCAAAACTCTGTGAAATGGGCAGACTGAAACAATAATTTAGGCCAAGAATTTGACTCCATCCCAAACCAACAGAATTCTAGGCCAACCCTGTGTGTCACAATATCAGATTCTCTTTACATGATTTTCGTGGCCGAAGGAACTCACTTTGATGATATTGTTTTTTCTCTGTTGTATAGAAAATATGAAGAAAACTTTTTTTCTATTATATTTGAAAAAAATAAGAAAAGCTGCAATACTTTTTAGCTTATCCAGCTGAGAGACCAAGGCAGTGTGTCCGTTCATATGTCTGCAATTTACAAAACTTGCTATTCCTCTTATAATATAAAATGTCTAACATTTTGTGCTGAGAAACACATAGTCATTGCATGCTTTGTAGAGAAAGAGGCTCAGGTTGCATGCGCATATCTGTGCGTCTTTGCAAAATCCACCGGCATGCCATAATTGTTATGCCAAGAGCATGCAATCAGTAGCTGAGGGTGACAGAGTTGGGATTGAGCATAGATTGTGAGTTTTATCATCTCATTCCTGCATTTTATAATATTGCCGCGCAAGCTCAGGACAGGCTAAAATGACCCTCAGGCCAGTGCTTCCATGGGCAGTCTGCCATTGACTGTGAGTGCTTGAGGCTCATCAATTCAGTACATATGCCTGATCTCCCTGAGTGCCCAGTCTGCAGTCTGGAGAATTAACATTTGAATTAAGCTATTGTGCTATTGAGGTTGTGCCACATACATGGATACATATAATCTATCCGTAGATGGCCATGTGTATTGATTCAGAGCATGCACTTCACAGGATGAAAGGCACTTCAGAATTTCCATGAAAATTGCCTTATCACGTTTGCCTCTTTAAACCGGCTTGTCATCACCATACAACCTGGCATTGTGCATTTAGGCAGGCTTTTATATTATTCATACAGTAGCAAGGTTGACCCATTTTATGTCATGCAGTAAGCATACACACACATGCATGCACATGTCACACACAAAAATGCAGTACCCTCTAGGGACATTGTATTCCTGTGAGATGTGAGGCTCTATCTACTCACACAACTTTACACACAACTAAAGCTCTCAGCCTGCTCTCTATAATGTCATGATAGGAGTTGAGAGAACTGGATTATTACGTAATTCTTACTCTCCCTCACACACATATACACACTATCACACTAGTCTTAACACACAGTTTGGTGGAGTTACTGCTTTTTTAAAAATGTCTGATTAGAGCTGGTAATTTGAATGCCAGTAAGAATTCCCACAGTCTGTCTAATTCCTGTTCCTGTCTAAAGCTGGGAGGAGGGCCGGTAAGCTGCTAAAGCCTTTGGCTATACACACACATATGGATAGTTGTATGCTCTCACTCTTTTGGTGCACCTACATTTTCTTTGTACAGTACATTGTTCATTCGCATGTAAATGTAAAAACACATACATTAGCACATACTTTTATAGGCATTTATATTGTAAATAGACAAACATAATTTCATAAACATGTACTTCATTTGCATTCTGAGTTTAGATATAAGCAGACTGATTATACTGCATGCAAAATGAATGAGGAGAAAATTGCATTTTTTTTTCTTTGTCAAAACCTTTCTTTTTAAAGAAATCATTGATTAGAGATGACACTCATAAAAAATAAAGGGTAGTGTTAGAGCACAGACAAGTTTGAAGTAACTCATGTAGGATGTGATGGGTTTTAGAATGCGTTTGATCCGCTTTTTGCACAGTAGAAACTCAATATTTCTGCGAAATTGTTCTCCATACAGCACATCACTGTGAAGGGATGTTTTCATCCATACATATTCTTCACAAAGGCAATTGTATAATAATGTCTTCCGATATTCTACTCTTTTTTTTTTTTTTTTTGCCTCATCTATGCAATAGCCTTGTTAATGCTGGTTGCTTCAGTACTTGATGTGATTGACTTTCTGAACCATTTTTATGGTGGTTAAATATGTCTGGCAAACCACATGGTATAGACCCATATCTACCATCTTGACTTGGTCTTTAACATGTTGGCACATCAATTAATTATAGCAAAATTATCAGGGGGCCTGGGGGGAAGGGTGGATGTGTTTGTTTGGGTGTTTCTGCTTGTGTGTTTCTTATTTATGCATGATGTTGAATTGTATGCTCTTGTTTATATACACCTTTATAATGACTGGAGATGTCACGGAATACCTTATGTGGTTCTTGTAGCTATTAAATCACATTTACTGACATTAAAATAACTATTATTCTCCATTAGCCTTGGAAAACAAAAGGATGTCTGAGGAATGGAGAAGTGCACTGGCACTGATCTTCAAGAACAAGGATGGTGTACAGAGCTGTGGTAACTGCAGAGGGATCGAGTTGATGAGCCACATCATGAAGACATGGGAAAGAGTTGTTGAAGCTAGGTTAAGAACACAGGTGATGATCAGTGAGCAGCAGTATGACTTCATGCTGAGAGTACTAGAGATGCAATGTTTGCTTTGTGTGCTGATGGAGGAGTTTAGAGAAGGTCTGAAGGACCTGCACTTTGCACTTTGTCCTTGAGGATCTAGAGAAAGCATATGATAGGATGCCAAGAGAGGAACTGTGATGTTGTATGAGGAAGGCAAGTATGTGAAGGTGGTGCAGGACATGCATGAAGACAGCGAAACAGTGGTGAGGTGTGCAGTAGGAGTGACAGATGGGTTAAAGATGGGGGTGGATTACTTCAGGGATCAGCTCTGAGCCCCTCCTTGTTTGCAGTGGTGATGGACAGGTTGACAGATGAGGTTAGGTAGGAGTCTCCATGGACTGTGATGTACATAGATGACATTGTGATCTGTAGTGAGAGTAGGGAGGAGGTGGAAGAGAGCCTGGAGAGGTGGAGGTATGCACTGGAGAGAAGATGAATGAAAGTCAGTAGAAGCAAGGCAGAGTACATGTGTGTGAATGAGAGGGAGGCAGGTGGAACGGTGAAGATGCAAGGAGTAGAGGTAGTGAAGGTGGATGAGTTTAAATACCTGGAATTAACCATCCAAAGCAAAGGACAGAGCACAAGAGTGATGAAGAAGAGAGTGCAGGCAGGGTGGAGTGGGTGGAGATGAGTGTCGATGAGTGTCAAACTGATAGCAGCAAGAGTGAAATGGAAGGCTTACGAGACAGTAGAGAGACCTGATATAATGTATGGATGAAGATGGTGGGCATGACAAAAGACAGGAGGCAGAACTGGAGGTGACAGAACTAAAGACACTGGCCAGGATGGACAGGATTAGGAATGAATACATCAGAGGGATAGCTCAGGTTGAGAAGTTTGGAGACAAAGTAAGTGAGGCAAAGCTAAGATGTTTGGACATGTGCAGAAGGATAATGGCTGTATTGGACAAAGGATGTTGAAGATGGAGCTGCCAGGCAGGAGGAAAAGAGACCACAAAGGAGGTTCGTGGCTGTAATGGAAAAGGACATGTAGATGGTTAGTGTGATTGAACAGAATGATGCAAGGTATA
>VUQH01071546.1:0-16065 GCA_015106775.1 Etroplus canarensis | reverse complement strand
AAGGTACTATTGAGAAAAATTCAAAGACCAGAAACAATGTAGAGTAAAAAACTGACATCATGGGTGTGTGTGTGTGTGTGTGTGTGTGTGTGTGTGTGTGTGTGTGTGTGTGAAGGAGAGAGAAAGAGAGAGAAAGAGCAAAAGAGGGAGGAATATTTAAATAAAAGTCATGTCTGTACATGTAAACAAGCAGTGGTATAGTAGCTGAAGTGTTAGCTGTGGTGGTGACACAGACATGAGCTGAGTAACTCTGACAGTTCCAGTCTAGCAGAGGTAGTAGCAGTTCATAAGTCACCTCCAGGGCTCCAACAAAATACACAGTGAAAATGGTAATCTGTTTTCCTTCCCCGCCAGCTTGGCCAAGGCTCCCAATAGCATGCACGCTTTCCAATGAAATTACTGTCAAAAGTTGTATTTTTTTTCATGTGAAAGATGCTGAAATGTTATGCAGCTGGCTTTGTAATAGGAGACAACATACACTGGATAGATCTATAATAACTGATTTTTTTTTTTATTTTGGTGAATAATTATTTTCATTGTGTTAGGTTCTAGCTACTTTTGCCAATGGACCAGCAGGCTGTTTTTTTCCTTAACTGCACCTGACAAATAAAATGAGTCATCTTTTTTTGTATTTTAATCACAGTATAACACAACAAGTTTTTTGGGTATTCATTTTTATATTTTGTAAACTACAAGGTGGAAATTTCTAAAACTTATTCCTATACATAAAGCTAATTTTAAGCCCCAAACCAACATTGGTTTGTGTCACAAAGCCCTGGATTGACAGCAGAAATGATGATGGAATAGTATATTGCAGACTTACAGAGTCTATGCACAAATGGTTGGGTTTGCAGAGAAATCTAATTTTAACTTGTCAGTGTTGTTTTTTCATGATTTCTAAATGATGATAGCCAAATGATGGTGGTCTTAATGTGTAAAACACAACAAAAGACAAAATTCAAAAAGATTGTGTTTTGCCTTCTTTTGTTTTCAGTTCTGTTTTGCATGTCAGAGCCGCCATACATTAGTCAGCTTGGTTCTTTTCAAACTCCCTGAATATTATAACCCACATTTTAATGTTTACTTGGCTTTACATTTACCCAAACTACAATCTTTTAAGCAAATCAAGCCTTTCTTGTGCTTAAGCCTGACCAACCATATACTAAGAAGTAAGCCTGAGTAAGTCTGAAGTAAGGCCAATACACCCAGGATATTGATTCCTCATCTGGCTTCACCTACCTAACATGGACAATCAGGCTAAGCAGTCACATAAATGGAGTTAACATCCCAAATTATCATCCCAAATAATTCCAGATTATCCCAAATTTTTCCAGTCTAGCTGTGAGTGTGTTCACATGAAAAGAAGCAGTGTTGGCAATATATGACCAATATAGAGGTTAAACAGATAATAGGCCTGAAAGTAACACAGCTCCTTGTAGCCAAAACAGCAGTGTGTGACAGGAAAAGCACTTTACGATATATACTGTATCTTGAAGTGCTGCATTAAAGTGTGTGTGTGTGCGTGCGTATGCGCGCGCTATAAAGGCTGTTGCCGATAAGACTGAAAAATTGCCATATAAATTCCAAATGTGTAAGGTAATTGATTTATCATTCTCAGAGGATCTGACCTATAATTGCAGTTGCGTTTTGTATTAAAGCAACAGTGTCTGTTATTTGATGTTTGTACGATAGTTTTTGCCTTATTCTTTCAGTTGTAGCCCAGGTGGTGTTAAATGTTCTAAAAGCCAGTAAAAACAAATATAACAACAGAATTCAACGTGGCATTTACATCCCTAATTCCAAAAAGGTTGGAACAGGTGCATTGTTTTATAACTATTTTACTTCATAAACTATATAAACGGTTAGAAATGTAAAATGTATCTGCGAGTGACATTTGATAAACCAGACATGGCAATGCTCATCAGAGACATATCGTACTAGCATCACAATAAGGTCTAAGGGATCTAAGTGATTGTCCAAGAATTGTGGTACTATTTCCGAAAAAACTGATTTGTCAGTAGATGGTTATTTCATACATGATTATCTGAAATATAACCTGCCCCATAACTTCCATGGATATGTAAGAAGTGAACTGTATTCTTAATAATGAAAACTCAGGATTAACTGAAGTTACCTTGCTAAGTGAGCAGTAGTGCAGGCCTAATGTCACATAAAACATGTTTTAATTGGTGATTTTGTCATGAATTTGTCGAAGAGTGAGGAGAGAGGACCCAAATGCAGGACTCCAGGACACAGGATGAGAAAACCAAAAGGCAAGCTTTAATGGCTGCAAAGTCTTTCAAAATAAAGTCCATAAGGTAGAAACCAGGCAAGGAAACACAAGGAACAGGAACACATCAGGAGATATAGACTAACAACACAACAATGAGCAGACAGGGGTATAAATACACACAGACCAATGTCAAACAAGCAACAGGTGGGAGAGAAGCACAGGTGGCAACAATCAAGGGCGGGAAGCAAAACTGAACACAATACACAAGTCAGAGCTAGTTACAAAAGTAGAACAGGAAACATCACTGAGAACACAGACACAAGACCAAACTTGACAAAAGACATGAACACAGCAGGATACATCTAAAGAACTAACTAATCATAGGCTGAATTAAGAATAACACATAAACAAAGGAAGTACTAACAGAACAAAACCACTAAGAATCTCAAAACTATAAAAGAAACTCTGTAACATACAAAATCCATCTAAAAGAAACCCAGGACCAGGACAGGTTTGTTATAGTTTGGAAACAATGGAAAATTATTACACTTAATGTCATCATCTCTTACACACAACCTGAAATTTTAAAGGCTATCTAGAATACATTGCCGGGCATTTTATTTATGAATCATCCCCAACCAAAGCTTAATCAGAATATTAGTGAGTCTTCTGTTCACCTTAACAAACAGTGTACTGATAGCATATCAACTCCCAGCAGAGTGACAGACAGACAGGCAGTACGAGAACAAATGCCCTTATCTCTGCCTGCCATATGATAGGATTAGCTAGAGTGTTGGTTAACAAAGCATTAATGAACTGTTTTAATTGCCTGCATGAATTCCCTGCCAAGCCCCTGAACTACACACCCACACACACACACACACACACACACACACACACACACACACTACAACACAGGGTTGTGATGTGTATTGTCCTATCTATAATTTTGTCCAACTGTTACACATTTCGCATTCATAACTAGAGTACAATCACACTATTACTGCTGTCATTCTAATCTGTTTATATACACTGTACCAGAGAGTATGGATTTGAAGGCATTCACTTAACTTTAACCTCCATTCACGTCTTCACACAATACAGACTTAATTGAAATCAATAGATGTGCTTGATTAGCTCACAGTGCTATGTTACAGTGCAACTTCTCTGCACCACAGGACTTCAAGCTGTGGCCTGAAACCTCACTGATGACAGCAGGACAGAGGGCAGCTACAGCAGCGAAGAGGGTTACTTCTTCAATTTCATCTTATTAAAACAAAAATACAACTGTACAAAAATATTTTATCGTAATTAGTGAGGATTAGTAAGCACTGTTAGCAATTTGATCCTTCTCTGGCCATTTTTTTCTGCTTATAAATGCAAATGTTTAAGGTGTATAATCTGCAATGTTACTTCTCGATACAGACATATTCACATGTCGAATAGTTCAGAAGACATCCCAGAATGGTCGGCAGCTGCTACACTTCACCAGTCATGCTAGTAATTAAGCAGGTGGTTGGAAAACTTCACTGCTGGTCTTACTACAGACACAGCACATGGAAAACACTCACAAAGGAAGGCTAAATGTCAGCTTCACAGCAATCAACACATGATTTTAGCATAATCAGAAGAGAACAACAAGGAACTTGAGACAGCCATTCAAAATTCTGGGATGACTAAATACAGTGTGGTATCATGAAATGGCCTATGAAATCCAATTTACTTGTAATTTTGCATGTCATCTTGATGCATAGGTGGCAAGGTGTAGTGATTAACACTGTTGCCTCACAACAAGAATGTTCCTGGTTCAAAATTGTCATCCACCTTGGCTGGCAGGAATTTTCTGATTGGAGTTTGCATATTCTCCTTGTGCCTACATGGGAACTCTGTTTTCCTCCCACAGTCCAAAGGCATGTGTGTTGGGTTAATTGTTGATTCTAAATTGGCCATGGGTGTGAATATGATCATGAGCGGTTGTCTGTCTCACTGTGCTGGCCCTGTGATGGACTGGAAAACTGTCCAATGTGTACACCACTCTTAACCCTAAGACTGGTGGCACAGGCTCCAGTCCTCCTACAATGCTGAAATTGGATAAGCAGTCATGAAAACTGATGGATCTCAGTGCATTTAATCTCTTCTAACAGCTATCCATATGGCATTATTTTCCATGTTACTTGCATAGTCATTTTAATGGCATTGCATTATACAAAAGAGCAGGAAAACATCAGTATCTCCCATATATCTTGAATGTAATATCATGGCATTTCACTAGGTGCAGGAATAATGGATGATAAGAGATAACAGTCCTCCTTTAAAGTGTGCCAAAGTCTGCATTTGTAAGATGAAGGGGTGCCAGATCAACATACAGTATCTCCTCTTGGGTGCCACATACCTTTTAACTGACTTTTTATTATTACAGTAGTTTCACAGGTTAGGTTTAGGCAAAACTATTTGGTTTGGTTTAAGAAAAGAGCTTGATTTTTGTTTAAATGATGCCTACTCGCTGTGTTTAAATATGACACCAAAGTTTCCTTTAGAAGCATTTATATGTGACAGTTGAGAAGTGAGAGACAAGTCTTACTGCCAGCTTAAACCTGGTGCTTTAATGCACCAATGCCAAAAGAGAGCTTGCCCATATCTGTAAGATGCCAGTGAATGAATGAAAATGGTTTGTCTATAACCAGTCCAAGTTTTACTTATGAAAAAAGGTAAGAAAAACAATTAATCTGAGGTCAATGTGTTGTCAGGTATGTAAAACACTACAGTGTTTAAATGCAACAACAATTCTGTGAGAATTTTATTTCAGCAGGTAATCATCACTGTAAGGCTTCAAATAGATGATGTTCTTCAGATCCTGTGTGTTGTATCAAAACAAGAAAAGAAAAGGTGAACTCATGAAATTTCCCACTTGGGATTAATAAAATTCTCTGGTTCTGATTCTAATTTTGATTCTGCTGGCATAAACAAGTAAATCACCCCAATAGAGAGAATCATTGCTTCACCAGTCTCAACCAATGGACCTAACCCATTTCTTCCAGTCTCTTAGGCTTCTTGCCATGCCACATTTATCATCAAATGTACTAAGACCGCAAGCTAGACAGTGAAGCACAGAGGTAGCCCCTTTTTTATGGCATCTTCTTTAACAATGAAGAGGAGAAAATGAAAAGCTACAAGACAAAGTACTAGAAGAAAGAAACACAAATTTTTTTGTGAATGAGATACAGTTGAATGACCAAAGGCAAAAAGGCAAGCAATTCATAATTTGCATATTCTTTGCTTTTTATGTTCATGTGCTTTTTATTGCACAGTACCTTGCAAGTGTTTATTCTTGAAAAACATCATGTGCTAAAGATTAGATTAGATTAGATTAGATTACTTTATTGTCATTTCAACTACATATAAAATACACAGTGAAATGATATAGCGTTCCCCCAGGACGCTTACGATTAGGTCTTCACTGATTCAGAAACCTTATTATTGAAGAAGGTTTAATTAGTGTTCCATTTACAGTCAAGAGCCATTGCCTTGTCAGCCCAGTGCTCTCTAACTAAGACAAATTGTAAATGTGCCTGTGTCTCTCAAGGAACATTATGTACTTGACACAGTTTTTGAAGTGTTAACCAAAAAGAGAGAAATGAAGCTTTCAATATACCAAAGAAACAAATGGATGTTAATTGTTTGAAATTTGGCCACGGATGTCACCATGGGAACAGTGGGAAAGCGAGTGCCAGCAGTGACTGACATGAGTTTGCCTTAATGAAAGGCTATAGCAACACCTCTCAGCAAGATACAAGGATTGGAACATATGAGTTTATTTTTTTAAAGAGACAGTCAAAAAAAATTAACAAGTCCATAGCCCGTATTTGAAGTAATGCTTGTCAGGTATAATATACTATATGGACAAAAGTATTGGGTCACATCTCTAAATCAATTAATTCAGGTGTTTCCTTCAGTTTCATTTCCACAGGTGTAGAATCAAGCACTAAGCCATGTAGTCTGCCTTTACAAACATTTGTAAAGGAATGGTTTGTTTTAAAGAGCTCACTGAATTTGAGCATGGCACTGTAATGCCACAATTGCAACAAGTCAGTAAATGAAATTTTTTCAAATCAAAGTAATCAAAGTAACTCAGTCACAAAGTGGCAGACTGTGTAAAACTATGGTGTGGGGTCACCAAGTGCTGAGGTGAGTTGCCAACATTCTGTTGACTCAATAACTGCAGGGTTCCAAACCTCCTCCAGTATTAACATCAGCACAAAAGGTGTGTGCTGGGAGCTTCATGGCATGGGTTTCCATGACCAACCAGCTGCATGCAAGCCTTACATCACCAAGCGCAATGCCAAGGGTGGGATGGAGTGGTGTAAAGCACACAACCCAGTACTAGGTTGCTGGCTTTACTCTAGCTGGAAAGCAGTATGGAGAGGGCAAAAAAGCTTTTTTAGGTTACACATATTTCCTGTTTCTCCAAAGCTTCCAACCCCCCCGCCCCACCCCAAACCTGGTGAAAAGACTGGACGTAAACACCCAATCGTTCCAATGCCATTCCTCCTCCACAGAATAAATGACAGGCCCCCTTCCCAACCTGACTGTGACCTCAGGACAGGTTAGGAGACAGCTGGAGAGACTTCATCAGTGCAAGGCTGCAAACCCTGACAGTATTAGCCCTAGGGTTCTGAGGACCTGTGGGAGCCAGTTCTCTAGTGTTCTACAATATTTTTGCAACCGAGCATGAGGCAGGAGAAAATACTGGCACTGTGGAGGATGTCCTGCCTTGTTCCAGTCTCCAAGAAGTCAATGCCGTCTGGCCTCAAGGATTACCTTCCAGTGGCACTTACATTCCACATGATGAAGGCACTGGCGAGGCTGGTGAGGCAAGTCTTTACCCACCTGAGACCACAGGTGAAACCATCACTGGACCTTCTGCAGTTTGCTTACCTGCCTCATTTGGCAGTGGATTACGCTGTGATCTACCTGCTGCAGTAAGATCACTCATTCTTGGACAGACCTGGAGGAACTGTGAGAATCATTTTTTCAATTTGTCCAGTGCATTCAACACCAGCCAGTCCAACTGAGGGAGAAGCTGCAGGCGATGAGTGTCAACACACCCATCATCTCCTGGATTACTGATTATTTGACAGATAGACCACAGTTTGTCTGAGTGAGCAGTGTTCCATGCTCTCTCCATTCCTTTTCACCCTGTACACAAGACTTCCAACACAACTAGGTCATGCCACTTGCAGAAGTTTTCTGACGACTCTACAGTGGTCAGGTGTATAAGGGATGAGCAGGAGGAGGAGTACAGAGCACTTGTGGGTGATTTTGTGGAGTGGGCTGGTGAGAATCACCTGATGCTGAATGTGGCCAAAACCAGGGAGCTGGTGATTGACTTCAGGAGAAAGAAACTCTCTCCACAGCCCCTGTGTATACTATGTACTATAGGATGTCAACATGATGGAGAACTACAGGTACCTTGGAGTGCACATCGACAATGGACTAAAATGGAAAGTCAACGCAGTGGCCACAAACAAGAAGGGGATGAACAGACCATTTCCTGAGGAAATTGATCCTTCAAAGTCTGCAGCAAGATATTGGAAATCTTTTATCCCTCTGTTGTGGCTAGTGCACTCTACTTTGCTGTAGTCTGCTGGGGGAGCAGCATCAGGGCCAGCAACACAAACAGACTTAATAAACTCCTTAAGAAGGCTTCATTAGGCTTCATTTAATCCTACTTCAATAAGAAGGCTTCATACTAGATACTTTTCAATCTGTGTTGGAAAGGAGGACATTGGACAAATTGTTTTCCATCATGGATAACCCTGATCACCTGTGGCACCTCACACTGGGCAAACAGTGGAGTTCTTTGTCTCGCAGACTGATTCAGCTTTGCTGTCACTAGAGCTACAACAGAAGATCTATCTATCTATCTATCTATCTATCTATCTATCTATCTATCTATCTATCTATCTATCTATCTATCTATCTATCTATCTATCTATGTCCCTCTCTCTGGATTTAGAATAGGATGGCATAAAAGCTCCTGTAGGTATAATGTGTAGGTGGCCCAGTATTTTTATCCATATAGCTAATAATCCATGTCCACCCTCTACATTTGGCATCCTAACAGGCTAATTATTTCTCACCAGCAAAGCACATGCAAAGAGAATGGATTGTGATTAGTTCTGCTGATATTTGGTTATAAAACAAATATCTGGTCATAATTTAATGTATACTGTTTTTTTCAAAACCCAAAATATCAGCCTGCAGACAGTGTCAGATGAAAATAAGGGGCTCACCAAAGTCATTATTCTGGCCACCACAGATCCTGTCAATCCAAAAAAGATGGCCAAGAAGGAACAACTGACACTGCCAGGCTTCAAGCCAACTTTCTAGCATGGCTATATTGTCCCTGAGTGTGGGCTTTAAGTCACGTTAAATTCTTTAGGCAATCCCAGACTCATTGTTTGTACTGAAACTGAATCACTTTATTCTAGGTCTCCTTCTTATAGCCTTCCAAAAGGCTCTATGTCCCAGAATAAATGCATTTGCAAAAAGGAAACAAAGTATCCTTCAGAAAATGTCCTCTATTCATTGCTCAATAGCAAGGCGTCCAAGCAAGGATGCATCATATGCAACACCCCGGGCCACTCTTCTTCCCTCTCCTAAATGCTGCTTATGCAGAGAGGAAGAAATCTGATGTCATGCCTGCCTGCCTTTGGCTGTCAAGCCTTAGCACATACACAAACACACATAAGTACACAGACAAACATTATTTACAGTATAATTACTTCCATGACAGTTCAGATGCAAGCCCATCACTGAGTATTATCAAACTACTGATGCGTGTAACAGTCTATAATGCAGAGAGAAAAATCTATGAGTTCTATTACAGTACCACCCACATGACCAATGGCACAGCCAATGTAATCCAGAGGAAAAACAAAGTTTATTGATCTGTTCTTTCTTGAGTTTTTCTCTATAGATTCCAAAAACCCCGAGGTCTTTACAGTGCAAAGAAACCACTGGAGGCAAGAATAATACATCAAAACCTATCTATTACTATTCAAATTCAGACTACTACCCAGAGGTATGCAAGAAATGGCACGAGCAGGATATTTGTAAGGACTTTTAAAGGCTATATTCACCATGCAAATCTGTGTAGATCAAATAGCTCACTTAACTATCTTCTCTCAGAAACCATGACCATCCTGTTGTTCTCTTGCTTGCTCTTTCGCCATAACCTGAACCAACCCAGCAGAACATACACTTGTCTTGCTTCATGCATCAATTTTAACATTGCCAAGGGGCATACTGAGAGAGATTAGACATTATTAGGAGGATGTTTAAGAGGCAGTTGAATATTAGCATGAGTTTCACGTGGTGTTAGAATGCCAGGCGCACATCTCCTGCAGACACTTTATGTTTGTAGACAGATGTTCTATAAGTCCCCTCTACCCTATCAGGAAACTGTGGGGCATGAGCTCTAATTATACTTCTGGTGCACTTTTATTATGGAGTGAACTGAAAAGAAGTAAAGTTTTTGTCATGTTTTCTTCCTGCTTTGGGAGCAGCTTGGTCATAAAATTGTAAAGGGCTGCACATCCAACCGTGTCCCCTGAAAATTCCTTTTAAATTATAACCTGAGTTTTATCAGATATGTTTTAAGGGGGGGGGGATACAGTTTCTGTGTGCTTTATGGTCACTAATTTTTAAAGTCAGGGCAATAATAACAGCTTATTGTACTGTTGCTTGTTTCTTAATTTTCCCAGCCATAGGTCAGAAATGTATCATCTTCAAGACTTTTTTTCAGCTTACATTTCCATAAATACAAATATACTTTTGGTGCTATGACATGCCATACTGTCTTTGATGAAAAAAGTGTGTTTATTTTTAAGTATGTATTCATCAGCTCCAACTATATTTTGTGCTAATAAGCAAAAGTTATCACTAGCACAACAAACTAAAACAGTAACAGGAAAGATTAGACCCGCTAAATGCTATTTATTTATTTATTATTGCCATTATCACTGTGCATTTTGGCCCACTAACATTTGGCTCTATTCAAAGCACCTCACTACCTAAGTAAAGCCTCACAAAGCTATAAGAACCACTGTAGACTTTGTGGAGCAATACAGTGATCTTTCCAGTAACTTAAATAATTGCTTTTAAGTCCAACTCATAACAATAGATAAACAATACTGTCCTCCCAAGATGACTGATAATGTGGGTTTGTTTGGAAAGATCCCCAGAAAAGATATGACTGTGGGTATAGCAATTGTGATGGGAGTAAAGAAGTTTATATTACTTACTCTGTTATTAAAATGGCTAATTTACCAAAAGAATCAAGCAGGCATGCATTGTTGCACCATTCAAATCCTCATCAATACATGCCATTTTCACTGTGTCAGTTTCTAACTCAGAGGTTTCCGTCATTTCCTGTGAAATATTTGTGTATCTTATGAATCAGAGAAAAAACTGGTGCTCTTTGCTCTTTGCTTCCCATTTAAAACCAACAGTCAACGCACCAGAATATTTCAAGAATCTTTAGTAAGTGATTATGATTGCCAAAATGATAATGGTCCTAATAAAACTGACAATTAACTTAAAAAAATCAGGTCATTTTTGCACATAATCCTCAGCAAACCTTAACAAAAGTGTTGTCATTCGGAAAGCATTTTGAAAGTCATAACTTATCAGTTGATTTGTTTGTTATTACTACACTTGCAAACAAGGCTGAAAAAACATTCATCAAGGGGACAGTAAATTTGGGTTTCCCATGCTTAGGCACAAAAGTGTGCCTAAGCATGGGCATTCTGTGTGTCTGACAAGAACAGTTTCACCACTCATTTATTTGAGGCCAATGGAGACATTTTGTATTCTTTGTACTGTTAAACTTTTCAAAGAATTACTTTAGAAGTCTTTAAGTCTCACCTGAGTGAGACTCAGACTGAGACTTAAGAAAAGAGAAGAAAACAGGACTGACTCTCACAGGCACATACACACAAAAGTAAATAGGACATGTTTCGAAGAAAAATGGCAGAGACAGATTACAGATTAAGCGTGCCACATCCAGCTCTCTAACTCTTCTTTCTGTCTCTTTTCTCATGGTAAATACTTTTCTTTTCTCTATCTGGAGAAAGTAGTGGGAAACAGTGAGTCAGGCTGGAGTGCTGAGAGCTGGACTGGACTGTTAATGCTCCTCAATGAATTAAGAGTTGGTTCTGCTGGTTTACCATTTGAATGACTGGGAGGCTTGGGAAGGTGGTGAGCTCTGGACACAAAGAGATGATTCACAGCCAAAATGCAGTTGGATTCACATTTACATGTCTAAATATTTGCTTCCAGCAGCACAGCATATTTTACATAAGTAGAAAGACATTACACTGTACAACAATACAAGAAGTTGTTTTAAGTTGTTTTAACATGTCAAACATCTTTACTGTAATTTTTATTTATTCATTTATTATTTTCATTAGGAATCTTCTTAAGGTGAACTGTGCCTACAGATGTCATTTATTCACGTCGATTTAATTTAAAATCCACAACTTTTATCAATGTTCTCACTTTTGTAACAGTATGTCAGGGATACAAATATAAGTTCTCTGAAATCAGCCTACAGTTGGCACTCAGCTGTGGTGCAGTGTTATCGGTGTATTCTTTGTATTTTCTAAAGTCGATAAGGGTCATATAATAAAGCTTCACCTTCCCATCAAGGCCAGTGTAATTGCCATGTTTGTAACATCACTGAGCTTGTCCTGTTTAAACCTATAGAGACAAGGACAAAGTTTATGTGAAATTGCAAACTGTATATTTGCAGCCCTATCCAAAACCAGCCGTGGCACTAATCAAGTCATGGACTTGAGTAGATTCCAGCTGTTGATCCTAGTGCTTGTGATATATTTAGAATATAGCCACTAACTCTTCTGTCTAAGAGCTTTGCTTTTCAGGGTGACTGGTAGGGAGTAGGATGGTGGTGTGAAGGAAACATGAAAGACTCAAAGTAGATGAGGCCTTTTTTCCACCAAGCCATTTTCAAGAGCCCTGATATAAGTGTAGCGAATCCCTCAAGTAGGTGCTGATTAGAATGAAAGTACTTTATGGTTTGTGGGGTGGCACTGTTTATAGACCAAATGCCATATGAATATTAACATGTGAATATTAAAAGGTCATTAATGTTTTTGTGGATCATCACCAAAATTAACTACGGTGGCTAAATTCAGCATGGTATCAGCAATTTTGTAATAATGTTCACGATATGCACCTCAATTAGATAGTATCGAAAGACGTGCTCAGAAATTTTCTGTGCACATTAGAAAACACATTTTGAGTATAAAATGATTTCTAGCTTGCCTTGAGTTATTTTAGGACTATGTAACACTGTGTAAAAAATTTGATTTGTATACTCAGATAAGAGTCTCCATATCAACAAACAAGTGTTGACAAGTGCCACCCAACTTAATGCCATCACCAACCAAGCCTGCAACCTACTGCACCAACTCTTTGACAGACAGCAGCCTCTCTTCAACACCAGGTCAAGGAACATGACAAAGAGCCCAAGGCATTGACATGGTCTTCCAACTCCCCTGTTCCCAGTCCAATCACAGAATGCACCAGAACAAGCCCACCCCACTCCATAACCTACAGGATCCAAGGGATCTGGTGCCAGCACCTCAGTGCCAAACACATTAAGACAAGCTAGAGTTTGGCGTCCATGCACTTATGGATCAGAGCTGTTTAGGTAGTACTGGGGATACCTACACAGTATTAGGCAGGTGGTATTAATGTTGTGTTGTTTTAAGAGTCATTTAAACCATAAATCACAAAAACAAAAATTAAGATGGTAAGGAGCTGCTTGACCTCAATAGCGTGGAGCTGTTTGCATTTGCTAATGGCCCAATTAATCACACAGACCACAGCATGTGTCACATACTAGAACAGCACATTCTTTTCATTTCCACATTGCACAAAATTCCCCTCTCCCACCAAACTCGCCTGCTTTTCTGTAGCAGGAATATCTCCAGGCAGCCTTGCAAGACAATGGCACACAATTACCCAGAGCAAAAAGCTCTGTGGCACTGACAAATGTAGTTTTTACTGTGCAGGCGACACTACATTCTCACATCAGAGTTAACTACCTCCTATTAATCTCAGCCAAGAAAGCCAGGAAAGAGAGAGAAAAAAAGTGAAGGGAAAAGGGAGGCAGGGAAAGAGAAAGTCAGAACGATCAAGACAGACAGAGAGAGGAGGAAGCAAGCCGTGGGCTATGGAGACATTGCGAGATGTTCCATGACAACCGAGCAGAAGGATTCAGAAACATTTCCTATTAGAAACATCAGATGCCAAATAAGGAATTGCTCAGTGAGAAAGTGCAGCTGTGTAATGACCTATAGCTTATTTCTCACACAGAGATGAGTGACACTGGCTATTTTGAATAGCTCTATTGAAATGAAACTGACGTAATTCAGAAACACTGTAAAACTTTTCTTTTTTTTCAAATGAATCACTGTAAGGTTCTAGATCAAAGACAAAAAAGTGTCACTATAGGAACATAACCTCCTGTCTGTGTTTAGGTTATAAATGTTGTTTCAATTTGTGAAATTTAATGCCATCGACAAACCAACTGTGGTATTGTATCATGTCACCAGAAAAAATACACACACACAGGCCAACTTCAAGCCGATAGCACAAGTTACCAAGAAGATGCGCTGTCCCCGCTATGGTTCTGAATAGGTCTGAACCCCTTCAGCCAGATCATCAACAAGACCGGCTAGGATACCGGCTACGGAATGGAGAAAACATCAGCCACCTCCTCTACATGGATGACATCAAGCTGTATGCCAGAAGTGAACGAGACGTCAATTCACTGATCCATACCACCAGGATCTACAGCAATGACATCAGAATGTCATTCGGACTGGAGAAGTGTAGTCTGATGGTAACAAAAAGAGGAAAGGTAGTCAGAACTGAGGGGATTCCACTACCAGAAGGCAGCAAAGCAGACATTGAGGACAGCTACACGTATGTTGGAATCCCACAGGCAAATGGCAACCATGAAGAGGTCACTAAAGAAGCCACAACCGCCAAAAACTTGCAGAGAGTCCTGATGAGTCACCTGAATGGACACAAGATCTAGGCAATCAACACCTACACCCTGCCAGTCATTAGATACCCCACTGGGATAAAAAAAAAACTGTCCAAAGGATTTCACCCCAAATCCAGCACCCTGAGACTATATGCTAAGCGTAAGAAAGGAGGCCAAGGACTATTGAGTGTCAGAGCCACTATCCAGGATGAAACAACAACTTGAGTACATCAGAAAGATGGCTACGACTGATCATGTACTTGGTGAATACCTCAGGCAGCAGAAACCCAGGATAAAAGAGGAGCAAGAACAAGGAACCATCATAGAAAGACAGGCCCCTGCATGGCATGTACCACCAACAGATAGAAAAAATAGCAGACATCAAGAAATCCTATCACTGGCTGGACAAAGCTGGATTGAAAGACAGCACAGAGGCACTAATCATGGCAACATGATTGATAGAGGCTGGGGTCTACCACACCAGGGAAGACCCTAGGTGCAGACTGTGCAGAGATGCCCCAGAGACAGTCTAGCACATAACAGCAGGGTGCAAGATGCTAGCAGGCAGGGCATACATGGAACACCACAACCAGTAGCTGGCTTCGTGTACAGGAACATCTCTGCCGAGTATGGCCTAGAAGTCCCAAGGTCAAAATGGGATATACCTCCAAAGGTGGTTGAGAATGACCAATCTAAGATCCTGTGGGACTTCCAGATACAAATTGATAAACTGGTGATGGCTGACCAACTGGACTTAGTGGTGGACAAGCAGAGGAAGAAGGCTGTAGGTGTAGGATGTAGCAATCCCAAGTGATGGCAACATCAGAAAGAAGGAACACGAGAAGCTTGAGAAATACTGTACCAAGGGCTGAGAGAAGAACTAGAAAAGATGTGGAAGGTGAAAGCAACAGTGGTCCCTGTGGTAATCGAAACACTCAGGGCAGCAAACCCCAAACTGGGAGACTGGCACCAGCAAATTCCAGGAATGACATCCACAATCTCTGTCCAGAAGATACTGTGCAGAACCCTCAAGCTACCAGGCCTCTGGTTGAGAACCAGAGCTTAAAGGACAAAAGACCAACATATATAAATATAAAAAAAAAAAATCCCCTCTCGCCCCCTGTGGGCGGTCTATCCTTCAAGCTCAGGTCCTCTACCAAAGACCTGGGAGCTTGAGGGTCCTGTGCAGTATCTTAGCTGTTCCTAGGACTCTTCTGGACAGAGATCTCGGATGTTGTACCTGGGATCTGTTGGAGTCACTCGCCTAACTTGGGAGTCACTGCACCTAGTGCTCCGATTACCACTGGGACCACTGTTACCTTCACCCTCCACATCCTCTCAAGCTCTTCTCTGAGCCCTTGGTACTTCTCTAGCTTCTTGTGTTCCTTCTTCCTGATGTTGCTGTCATTCAGTATCGTTACATCTATCACTACGGCCGTCTTCTTCCGCTTGTCTACCACCACTACGTCCGGTTGGTTAGCCACCACCATTTTGTCCATCTGTATCTGGAAGTCCCACAGGATCTTAGCTCGGCCATTCTCCACCACCCTAGGGGGTGTCTCCCATTCTGACCTTGGGACTTCCAGACTATACTCGGCACAGATGTTTCTGTATACTATGCCGGCCACTTGGTTGTGGTGTTCCATGTATGCCCTGCCTGCTAGCATCTTGCACCCTGCTGTTATGTGCTAGACTGTCTCTGGGGCATCTCTGCACCGTCTGCACCTAGGGTCTTCCCTGGTGTGGTAGACCC
>VUQH01071543.1:0-10816 GCA_015106775.1 Etroplus canarensis | reverse complement strand
TTTTCAGCTGTCCTCACTATCCGCTGAAGGGTCTGGCGATCTGAGACGGTGCAGTTCCCAAACCAGGCAGTGATGCAGCTGCTCAGGATGCTCTCAATGGTCCCTCTGTAGAACATAGTCAGGATGGGGGAGGAAGATGGGCCTTCCTCAGCCTCCTCAGGAAGTAGAGGCGTTGCTGGGCTTTCCGGGTGATTGAGCTGGTGTTGAGTGACCAGGTGAGGTTCTCTGCTAGATGAACACCAAGGAATTTGGTGCTCTGGACAATCTCCACAGAGGATCCCTTGATGAACAGCGAGGAATGGTCACTCTGTGCTCTCCTGAAGTCAACAACCATCTCTTTAGTCTTGCTGACGTCCAGAGACAGGTTGTTGGCTCTGCACCAGGCTGTCAGCCGCTGCACCTCCTCTCTGTAAGCTGACTCATCGTTTTTGCTGATGAGACCCACCATGGTCATGTGTGTAAAAGATTTTACTTTCAGATAAAATGGTAATAAACCAATTAGCAAGTTGCATTGGTTTTGCAAGTCAGCTGTCTTTGTGAAATTTTGCTGTTGACATCAATAATACTAATTCAACTACATACTTTTGAGTACAAAAACTTACTACAGTGGGCCAATCAAAGTAGGCAAAACAGCAAGTATTGTTATTAGAGGTAATCAGCAATTGCACATTGACTGCCCAATAGGGTCAGAGAAAAGCAATTGATTGTTCAAATTAAAAGCCTTGTCACAAAGTCCATGTGTAAAAATTAGCATAAGTCTATAATGCTGGCTCATTGATGATGTACCTTTCAGCTGCTCCCTTGTGTTCTCCGCCAAGGGGTCGCCACAGCGGGTTAATCCGCATTGGTAATTTGGCAGAGGTTTTACACCGGATGCCCTTCCTGACGCAACCCTCCACGGTGAGGGGGGCTTGTGTCCCCACCTGGAATCGAACCAGGGACCTTTCACTTTTAACGCGAATGCGCAAACCACTACGCTACCGGGGACGCTATAATGCTGGCTCATTAAACTCTTCAATTTGATATCTTCATATTCTCCAGAGACATCTAATAGATGCAAGTTATAACTGTTCTAACTTATACCTGAATGTATTATTCATTCATTCATTCATCTTCTTGAAACTTAAATCTTGCATTCATCACAGCTAGGTGGGACTAATGACACAGAAACACAAATGTAATTTGTCTGGTCTCCCTTTTTTTAGTTATAATAATAATAATAATAATAATATCTTATAAGTTGAATATCACATACTGATTTTTGATTATGCAAATTATTGTTTTTGTGTCTCTTTCAAGAAAGCGAAAAGTATTAATCATTCTGATCACATGTAGGTCAATTTTTTGAATGGGTTACTGCTGGTACCAAAACGGCTTAATGGCTGATTGATTTTCTATGGCTACAAATATCAAAAGTTCTCCTAAGATCACAGTGATGCAAATTTTGTCATCACAGGGTATATGAGAGGTTGTGTTTGAATGCCCACGTATTCTACAATTTGTAGTGACCGCACAGACTTTTCCATTGAGTCACCAGGTTACCAACTATATATGAGTCCTCTGTGAGGGTTCTACTGCAAAAGAAGCATTATAAGGAATACATTCTTGGTGTCTATTGATACTTTTCTGTAAAAGTTCAGATATTTTTCAAAATGGAATTAATACATTTAAATAAATGCGATATAATATAACTATAATAATATAACTTTATATAACTAGTAATACTTTCAGTAGTTTTATTGACCACCTTCATCGCATTTTGTGAATATACACAAATTTTGAATTGAATGGGCCCAACATACTCGGTAAAAGTTGGAACCATGTTGATATAATAATTAAATGTGCACAGAGTGAAGTATAATGATTGGGTATAAAACTAGCATCCATCAGACACTGTACTGACACTTGTAAACATGGGTACCCTTTCTGACCAAATTAAGAGAATTGTTAGTTTAAAAGAAAAAAATTCAATGCAACACTGCAGAGATATTTTAGCATCTACAGTGCATAAAATTGTGAAATGATTCTGAGAGTTCAGAGACATCTCAGTGCGTAAAGAGCAAGGCTAGAAACCACTACTGAAAAACAAAAGAAAGAACGACAGAAAGAAAGACAGGCATCAAGTTCTCAGTTCCAAAGATGAAAATGACCATCCTGGTTATCAGCAGAAAGTGCAAAAGCCAGCATCTGTGATGGCATGGGGGTGCATCAGTGCCTGCAGAAAAGGTAAGTTACATACATACATGTGAAGGTACCACATACTCTGAGGCACATATAAGTATTTTAGAGAGACATGCTGCAATCAAGGCTGCATCTTTTCCAAGGAAACACATGCTTATTTCGGCAGGATAGTGACAGACCACATTATGCAGCAACTACGCAACCATAGCCTTATAGAAACAGAGTGTGTGTGCTAATCTAAGCAGGTTCATAGTTATAATCGATACTGCAGTGCTGTTCTAGTAGTATTAAGAAATATCCCAGTAATAACCAACATGCTTGCATTATTATCTATTTACAGTAGCTCAAAATCCTGCAGTCTGCAATCCTGCAATCATGCAGACTTTTGCAGAAACGCTTTCTCTTTTGATCTGTAGCTGGGTTCCATATAATTTTTTGACAGTGATAGGAGGGACAATGAGAGCAGTATGTTGTTTTGTCTAATCATGGGGCATCCTCCAGAAATGAGAAATATTAAAGAGGATAACATTCACAGTCTGACTTGTTTTTTATGCATATGCGTACAAAGGGCCAGATGCTCTCTTTACAGTTGTTAGCAAACCTGATAAGGTATTGAGTACTTTCACCTTTTTCACTTTCAGTTTAGTATGCTGAGCAATGTGAGTCTTTATTTTTGGAAACCAAGAAGTTGCCTCAGTGTAAATGGGTACATGTATAACTTTATTTACCTCTACTGTGCTATAAATGATTCTAATCTGAATAAATAGTGAGAAGACAGAGAAGAGAAAGAAAAGAAGAAGAAAAAATGATCAAAACATGGACTGAAAAACACTTTGTGTATAAAATGTCATAAGTGTTTGCAATCTATTTATATTTTGTATCTCCATCCGTTTCGCCATCTCATTCCCTTTAGCTCCCCTTTCTGACACAAGTTGATCTGATACTGTAGATGCAATCAATAAAACTAACATTCGAATATACACCAATTTTGCTCATCTTTCTGCAGGAGAAATCTTAATCAGAGCCTAGGATGCAAGCAGTTGTCGGCACAGATCATCTGGTGACGTGGACATTTTATAAACTCAATGACCACATCCTATTTGCAACCTGATATGAGCCATCCTGATAACATCAAATGTGACGAGTGAAGTCAATCTCAGTTTAGATGGCCCAATAGCACAACTCACAAATTTGTCTCATGGGGCTTTGTAACCTGTATAATATGGTAACACATGTTTGATATTTATAGAGTGACATTTACAATGGCTTTGTAGTTTGTGATGATTTATACTGCAGTGAGCGTGGATTGGAGGAATGACTATTCTGCCACAGGCTGAAGGATGATTCAGACTCTCAGATGGATGGTCAATTCAGACATTTATTAACAAGCTCAGGTCATGATAATTGATTCCCAGTTGACGTTATAGATGAAATGGCAATGGAAAGAATGTGAGCTCCTATATAGCTTTAACCAAATGTTTTTGTCTTGAAGGAACTTATTCGGGTGAGGGGGGCTTAAAAAAAACATTGCAGCTTTAGGTAAAGAGTGGATTTTATTTTGTGGTGAACTGTCCCCAGTGTTTCTATATTTATGTTTATATTTCATTTCCCTCAGTATATCCAAAATATCACAAGTTTCCCTATATTTGTTTAGTCTCTTTATAGTGTTCTTCCTAATTCAAATGTTCTCTTGACCACAGAAATATACCCTCATTCCTGTATGACTTGTGGACACTAATATCCTCAATATAAAACTATTACAAATGGTCAGTCATAGTTGTGTGAAGTATTCCTTGACTTTTGTGTTTCTCTAAGATTCTGGAATCCTGACATCAAAGATATTTCAGACTGAGTTAGTTAGCAACATTTCTCTGTGCCACATAGTTGACGAGGAGTAATAAGTGAGAGACATTTTATTAACATGGGTCTTCTAATTTGTAACCCAAATTACACCTGCATTAAACTACTTTGCTTGTATCAGAAAAAGAACAAATACTGTAAATATTTGCTAACACCTCCTCCATTTCTCAACAAGCATACAGATAGCTACTTCAAAATTCAGAGCAAAGATGTGTCTGTTTTATCAATGATCTTTCACTGCATCAAAGTGGTATGCTAAATTATGCTTTAAAATGGCTGGAATTTTAAAAGTGACTTTAAGTCTGGTGTCTCTTTGTTGGTTTGCAATACATGTTACATGCTTGTATGTGCGAATATGTTATTATAGTATATGTATTATAGTTGAATATTGGTGTTGTAAACTTCCTCACCAACAAAAGGGATATGAAAAGAAAAAAATATTTCCCCATTCATAGAATAGATAGCTAGATCGTTTTTGATACATGTCTTCCTTTGCAAACCAATTTCCTCAAAAGCCAACGTGATACCAGAGAATATAGAAAACATTTCCCCTTCTAGTAGCGTTGCATGGATTTACGAGAGGCCCAGAACAATTTATAAAACCACATGACAAAAGGAGAAATGTATAAGAACACATCTTTACCCATTTGATGGAGGGGAATGTAAACAGCTTGGAATGTGCATATTCATTCAAGGGACACACACAGAGGGAGCAAAGTATTTATCTGTCTGGCAGACCACTGAGTAGATATCAACCCGCCTTGTTTTATCATCTGTGGTGCATCTTGTCTTGAGGCAGTCTCTCCCTCCCTCTCTCTCTCTTTAAAGTTCTGTCATCATTCCAAGCCAGAATTGTCTGTGGTCGTTGGAAGTGCCTCTATCTGACCCAGATCATCGGAATGAGTTTTCTCACTGCAAGCATTCTGGAGACAATTCCCTGGCCATAGAATGGAAATAAACCATTGGCTGAAAAATCAGATAAAAGAAGAACAATCAGTCATTGTATGTGTGTACACATGCATTTGTGTGTGTTTGTGTGTGTTTGTGTGCGTTTGTGTGCATTCATTTGTTTGTGCCTGCTTGTTCATGCGGGGTTACATGCAAGTGCCAATATGTGTGTAGTTGTTGGTGTGTGATGGAGGACTACAGATCCTATCAGGCTAATACCTCTGTTGGGCCTTTGGCTAGGCAAGTGCAGCTCCATGGTAATTCTGCCCTCAGTATGTTTGTCTTCCCAATAGCCGGGGGACTGAAAAAATAACAGGAAGGGGATACGAGAAAGCACACACAGGCAGACACACACACACACACACACACGTGGGGGGGAAATGAATATTGAGTGCACGTTATTATTATCGGATGTTGCTGAGTGTAGGTGATCAAGCCCAGAGGAGTCAGTGGGAGTCCAAGCAGATTGCGTTGTTTATCTGGGTGTGCTTGTGTTTTATCAGTGCCGTAGCAGTGCAATTGTGGATTACACAATGATTATATTTAACTTCCACTCCTCAACACTATCTTCATCCAATCAGAAGGTTTCACTTGAGCGTGATTTATAAATATTATGAACATAAACTTACTTGTTTTTATTTTACTAAAATAATCTGTTATTAAGTCTAGTTGACATTCTAAAAGGTATTAATGATAAGCAAACAATGCCATTTGTATTCTAAGTAATTAATAATCAGACTTCAACATCAGTTCCAAAGGTTGGTAAAAAAAAAATGGGATCCATACAGAAAAGGGCAACAGAAAACCCAAACTGGTTAATAAAAAAATGTTGTCTGTGTGTAAAATGGGTCAAACAACCTTTATTATCGTGAGAAATGATCCGTTCAACTTCAAAAAATGTCAATGTTATGAAACACCCACTCCAGTCCCCAGATTATCACTGACACTAATGTCATTTTGCTTTTATGAAAAGGTAAAGCAGTGGCTGCTTTTGTTGGCAACAAAGCTATAAAAGCAACAGCATATCATAGCATTTTGTTTCCATTCATCCTTTTACCTTGTCCACCCATTCTTAATTGATTCTCCTGTAGAGAGATATTCTTGCACGTGTACCTGATTTTTGTATCAGTAGAATTACCATGAGACTTTTGGATATGCTGCCTCTTCTTCTATCCAGATCATTCTGAGCTGAATGGATAACGTGTGACTGACATTGCAAATTATGAAATTTGAATTGGAGCAGTCAATGCCACCAAGCCCTTATCATGCAGACATAAGAGCAGACCTACTCCTGAAAAGCGACTCTTAAACAGAAGAGCTCTCAATCTACCCGAAAGCACATGCAGCTATAATATAGGTGCAGTTTGGAGAGGCATATCATTGATGTCATTTACAAATCTTGTAGTTCCCATTTGACCAGTTTCTAAGTGACAGCAGATCAAGCCCACACAATTGTCATGGAAAATATCAGCTTAAGCACTTTTGACATATTTTAACTTAACTTCTGACTTCCAAATAACCATTTTCCATCAGTTTTCTTAGCTGTCTTTCAAACAAGGGTTGAGGGAGTGACGCTGAAGAAAAGAAACCACCTTATTTTCATTTGTCCAGCTGTCTACAAACCTAATATTTCACCATGATTGTGTACAGGTTGCACTATTATACAAATACACATACGCAACTCTATGGAATAGTAAAGTGCCACGAGACAGCTATTGATAAGAACTTCCACTATATAAAAACAACTGACGTTAATTTGATTACTGAACTTAGGAAGTTCATAATTGTGCATTTCTTTAGGTTTATTTATTTAAAAAATAATGTTTAATGTTTAATCTAAACATTTTATTTAAAATAATCTTATATCATAATCCAATCAGCACCTACAAATAATTAGAAAAAAAAATGAAGAAAATTAATTTCTAGCAAACGGTGTTCTTAAACTATGGCCTACTCAGGCACAGTGGCACTTTGAGCTAAATGCTAATTTCACTAAGGTAGTCATAATGATAATGTTAATAAAGTATTAAAAGAACAAAATGTGACTAATTTCCCATAAATGAGCAAAAATCACTTCAATTGTACAAACTTGTGTGAATGTAATAATATCTCTTTCTATCTTAACCCATAAGAACCCATGGTGACATGGGTGTAACAAACACATTAAGTGTTCTGCAATCTTCCTTATAAAGCTTTATGCTTTACTTTCACTCATGAAGTCCCTAAAGATAAATGTGTCTGGGTTTTTATGGGTTAATGTTTGGCTGTTAGCAAAGTTATAAATTTCTTAGTTTTCGAGTCACCTGAATTCGACATAGGTTAGCCTCTGAGCGCTAGCTGTTAGCTGGACATCTTAATGGAAAGAGAGTGCATCAGCTTTATTTAACAAGTAATGAACTTATATGAATACTTTTTCTTACGCACTGGTACATTATGTTGAAGTTTCAGTTTGGTGTGTGAATTACATTTTTACATTAATATTTATTTCACTCCTTTTAGCTGTCATTAGTCAATATCAGTCAGACAGGAAGAAGAAGGATACAAAGAAACCTGTTGTTGTGTAAACTAACAAATTTTATTCAGCTGAAGTATAACAATGACAGTACCTGATATCAAACTTAGAGTGCAGTAGAATTTGATATACCAATAGCAATGTATCTAATAGCAACTGCTATTAGATACATTGTTTTGGACAAAAGAGAAAAAAATTACACTGGACATTGTCATTTTAGAAAGCTGAAGTAGTTTTAGTCAGCTCTGACCAGCTAAAGACACAGATGCTGAGATTACCAGAAGTTTTACTAATGCAGATGTGTGTGCACAGTAATACAGACATCAAACTGACAGCTTGGCAGTTTGAGGTGCTCAGCCAACTGTACTGCTGTCATGGGTTCAGGCCTGGCTGCCTCACTGTAGCATATATGACTGATGTTAAAAAATATGAGGGAAAAAAAAATAAAGCTGCTGCAATGGAAAAGATCTGATCTATCTCCTGATATGTCTCCTAGAATTGCAGGTTCAGTTTTCAGAATGTAAGCAAGTGTGAAAGACACTGTAAGATGTTCCATGTCAAGGATTTAATTGCTTATATGTTACACCGACTGATCTGTGTTTGTGTGTGTGTGTGTGAGAGTGAGAGTGAGAGAAAGAGAGCAAGAGAGAGCGAACTGTTGTTTTTGTGAATGCACAAATATGACAGTTAAATATGCAGAAGATGTGTCAGGATTTAATTGTTCTTTGTGACGCTCATCTTCAAGCTGATTTGAATCCACTTCAGCAGTAAAAGTTTTTTTGATGGGAATTCTACATGACAGCCTTATCTATTTGCTATAACAATCCAGTCTTAAGAGTCAGAAGCTGCCATTTAACAACTTTTGTTGTTGTTGTAATTTTAAGACTGTAAATGCTTTACCTGAAAATTAATTTCATTTATTTGAGGGTTGGAAACCACTATTTCAAGGTAATATACTGAAATGCACTGATCGAAATGTGCATGTACCTCAAGAGGTTGTCAAGACTCCAATGAAGTACCCTCTGCTGTGCCTATGAATACCTAGAGGAGGCCAATAGAACTAAATAGCAACACAAAAGTTATTGCTGTCTTGATGACACAAACTGACAGATTTATATAATAGGTGTATTCACCCATTGCTTGAATGGTAAGACTCATAAGCTTTCAGCATAAAACATGCATGAAGACAGCATAAAACAGGAAAAAGTGTTGTATTTCTGTGTGGGGAAAAGCTCATTTGAGCTTGATTTTGGCTGATGACTTCATTTGTATTAGTTAGAATTTAGGACATATTGACAGCATATAAACACTGAAATAATAGTTTGCGAGAAATATGTGATCATGAATACACGTATGTTAATAAACCATCATTATATCATCATTATGCAACCCAATGCACAGAAATTCCATTCATACACCTACTTGTAGGGTAAATGAATGACAATAAAGTTTTTGAATCTTGATAAAAAACTCTGAAGTCTCTAAAACATTAATATCTAAGGTCAAGTTTGTCTTGTAAACCAATTCACTAAATTAAATATTTCTATAAACCAAAAAAAAAAGTTACTTATTTCTAACTTTGTATAGATCAAAATATGTCAAAAAGCCACATCCACCACGTAAAGTGTCCCTGTTACATAATTCTTTCTATTCATTACTCTGGGTTTTTTACCGTTTCCACAGCCAGTGCATGCACACACACACACACATTTCTACCTTGAGGGTGTGTGATGCATGCAGTCAGGCCTGATAAATGGAAGTGTCTAGGAAGAGGAATGAGTTGGTGCCTTGACCTCCCTCCTGGCATGGGCATCCTTCTCCAGACTGACTTATCACGAGACGAATGGTCACAATGGTACACACATCACTCCCTAAAAAACGTGAACTTCTAAAGTAGCCCTCCAAGTATTAAAGCCATCAACATATAAAAATGTCCAAGATCATACACGAAGGACAAGCAGCTTCTCTTTAAAAGATTTCACTGAGAACAACTTTTTTTTTAACTCAGATGAAACTACAGCAGCATTTATTATTAATTATTCCATTAAAATACATCTGAGTTTACTGGGAAACATTTTCAGTTACTGGAATTAATTGAATGAAACATGAATGAACATATCTGGAATAACACTCCTTATACTGTTTTACAATCATTGTGGCAGACCTTACTACTCAAAATAAACTGGTGTAACTCTCTTAATGTTCAAACTTTTAACTATTAAACTGATTAAAGATTGATAACAAAGGACTTGTATCATATGGCTGGACAGAGAGCCTCAAGTTGGAAAGGATGTGTAGCAGATTATGGTGATTAAGGACTGAGATGGAAATGTACTAGCGACTGAAGACAGTGTGTTGAGAAGATGGAAGGGAAGGAGTACTTTGAGGAGCTGATGAATGAGGAAAATGAGAAAGAGAGAGGACAGATGGAGGAAAAGATGGTTAATCAGGAAGTGCAGACTATTAGTAACTACGAAGTGAGGACAGCTACGAAGAGGATGAAGAGTGGAAAGGCCGTTGGTCTAGATGACTTACTTGTGGAGGTATGGAGATGTCTAAAAAAGAGGACAGTGGACTTTTTAACCACATTGTTTAACACAATCTTGGAGCTTGAGAATGCACCTGAGGAATGGAGAAGAGGTGAATTTGCACTGATCTTCAAGAATAAGGGTGATGTGCAGGGCTGTAGCAACTACAGAGGGATCAAGTTGATGAGCCATACCATGAAGATACGGGAAATAGCTGTTGAAGCTAGGCTAAGAAGAGAGTTGATAATTAGCGATATGGCTTCACGCCAAGATGCAATGTTTGCTTTGAGAGTATAGAGAAGGTCAACAGGAGTTGCACTGTGTCTTTGTGGATCTTGAGAAAGCATATGACAAGGTGCCAAGAGAGGAACTCCATGTTGAAGATGGAGCTGCCAGGTGGAAGGAAAAGAGGAATACCAGAGGATGTTCACGGATGGAGTGAATGAGGACATGTAAATGGTAAGACGGACAGAAGAGGATTCAAGGGATAGGGTTAGATGTAGGCAGATGATCCGTTGTGGTGACCCCTAACAGGATCAGCTCAAAGACAAAGAAGAAAAAACATTACATCTTATCTGCAAAATATTGTAAATTGTGATTTAAGGTTTTTATTTAATTCTCTAGGAGAAAAAGACTATCACAATAACCACTGCTGAAATATCAGTATTTTAAAGTAAACTGGAAGGCCATACTGTCATGGTCTGCCCTTTGGTTAGGGCTTTTGTTGGTTTTTGAGTTCGGTTTGTTCCCCTTTTTTGCCCCATGCCTTGCCTGTTTCCTTTGTTAG
>VUQH01071507.1:0-19090 GCA_015106775.1 Etroplus canarensis | reverse complement strand
TTCACATACTCTTCCTTCAAGATGACCCCTACTCCATTTCTCTTCCTACCTACACCATAGTAGAACAGTTTGTATCCACCTCCGATGTTCTTGACCTTGCTTCCCCTCTAACTGGTTTCTTGCACACACAATAGATCTACCTTCCTTCTCTCTCTCTGCCTCCTAACACGCTTTCTCCCTCTCCCCCTCCTTGGTCTTTGGCCAACGTAGCATAGTTTCCACTGGCACCCTGTTGGCTAACGGCACCAGAGACGGTCGTTGTTAACCCGGGCCCCGACCAATCCAGTATAGAAGTCATGTTATGAATCCGCATATATTTGAAAAAGATTTTACCCCGGATGCTCTTCCTGTTGCAATCCTCCCTATTTACCCGGGCTTGGGACCGGCACTAGGCTTGTGGGCCCCTGTGGCTGGGTTACATTACTGGCCTGTTGCCAATTAACTTAATTAGTTGCAACATGTTCCTTTAGCTTTTTATTTTTAGTACTACTCAGTTTTCCAGTATTGTGTTGCCCTTGTCCCAACTTTTTTGAGATGTGTTTCTGCCATCAAATTCAAGAGGAGTTAGTATTTTTCATGAAATAGTAAAATGTCTCACTTTCAACATTTGATACATTTTCTATGTTCTTTTGTGGATAAAATTTTGGTTCATGATATTTGCAAATCATTACATTGTATTTTGATTTATATTATATGCAGCATCCCAACCTTTTTGAATTTTGGGTTGTAATTAGTAACCATATGACTCAACCTTCCTCTCTGCAAATTTACTTTAATGACTTGACTTAGTTTTAGATGCTTCACATTGTCTTCATTTGAGATCAAGAACATATATTTTTGTTGCAGCAATACTCTCAGGCTATTAGGCAGTGTCCCATGTCCATCATATGCCTATAAATTGTTTTACTTGTCAAATTCAGAACCCTTGTACATCTTAAATAAAATAACTGTTTGGAGATCCTCGAAGAGAAAAACCTATCATTTTGGTTTAGATGACATAGACAACTCTACTAAGTGACCTCTGCTAAAGCATACTCTCACTTAAACCACAGTGTTCTTTTTGGGTTTTGTGCAACCACAAGGAGTGTTGCAATCTGAAGGAAAACTCTCTCCATGATGTTTTCAGGCAAACATTTGGACATTTCCTAACAAAATCTTCACTTGGAACTAGTGAATGATATAGGAAACAGTGTGCTGTTCATTCTAACAAAATATTTGTCCATTTGTCTCTCATATCTGAGTATTGCGGTTACCCAGATTACTTTGTGTATTGTATAGCTATAATTATTGTCTTCACAAATAGTTGGCTTGCAAATTGAAAATGCTTTGTAATAAGCCATGCATCAACACAACACCTTAGTTGTGCTTCCATATAGTCATGTAGATGCTGTTGTTTTATTTTTTATCCTCTAAGTCATGCCCTCAACTTGACCTGAATAAAGCAAAATCGTTCTTCTGGCAAACCTTTATGGGATTGGAAGCACACACCTTCAGACATAACTGAATGCAGAGGAAATCAACCTTTTTTCTTTTTTTTAAATGAAAAACCAAAAAAACTCTTTGATGTTATGGAGCTTAACTCATCCACAAAAAAGTCAGGTAACATTAATGAACAGGCAAATTTTAATTATTTTTCTTTACATGTAATGGTTGCAAGCTCCATGAAGGCGTAACCCACAAGCTAAAGCATCATAAAGCAACAGGGCCATATTTGTCATCTCTGAGGCTAAGGGTTTTTTTTCTAAAGCAAAGCCTCAAATTATTGCAGGTCTTTACAGAGGAATGCTGACCTTTTGGGATAAAAATCATGACTTGTTTTTGACAATGTGATCCGTATTTATATATGATTGACTAGAAAAAGCGTTGTGTTTTTCTTGATTACTTCAAGACCCTTTGGGTGTGTGTAATGTTCTGTCAAACTGATAAATGGGAGTGTGTTTGTGTGTTTTTAACAGCATTTTTCAAAACCTAATGTTAAAAAATTATGTGTTTGCTGATGATTCAATTTATTGTTTATGTTGCAAAAACTCTACCCATGCATGCTGACTTGAACTGCTAGGTCAACAGATGCCTCATGTCTCCAGTATAGTGCAATTCTACAACAATATTTAGCTTAGTTAAAAAAAAAAAGACCATTATTGTACAGTAGCTGTTTACTGTAGCCTTACTTGATCCTTTCCACATAACATATCGGGAACAAATACATCCTTTATTTTTTTTAGATTGCTCTTCTAACCTGTTAGAGCCTGACCCAGATGACATTGGGGCAAGAAGCAGGGATCACCCTGAACAGGTGGCCAGACCTTCACAGAGCTAATCCAGAGATACGGGTGACAAACCCTGCTCTTTTCTACACCTGTATTGCCAGTTTGGAATAACATTCAACTTTAAAGTGTACACTCACTGACCACTTCATGAGATATACTTGGCTTTTACCTAGTTAGACCCCCTTTTGCCTTTGGAACTGCTTTAATTATTTGTAGCATAGATTTGACAAGGTGCTGGAGAGATTTTAGTTCATATTGACATGATAGCATCAAGTACTTGCTGCAGATTCGTCAGCTGCATATCCATGATGCAAGTCTCCTGTTCCACTACATCCCAAAGGTGCTCTATTGGCTTCAGAACTGATAACTGTGGGGACCATTTGAATACAGTGAGCTCACTGTCATGTTCAAGAAACCAGTTTGAGTTATTTGAGCTTAGTGACATGGCATGTTCTCCTGCTGGAAGCAGTCATTAGAAGATGGGTATACTGTGGTCATATAGGGATGGACATGGTCAGCAAGAACTCAGGTGGACTGTGGTGTTTATATAATACTGAGTTGATACTAAAGAGCCAAAAGTGTACCAAGAAAACTTCCCCTACACTATTACACCATCACCTGCCTGAACTGTTGATGCAAGGCAGGATGGATCTGTGCAATTTCCTCTTGGAGATTAATAAAGTGTTCTGATTCTGATTTCATGTTGTTTATGCCAAATTCTGATCCTACCATCTGAATGCCACAGTAGAACTCAGGGCTCATCAGAACAGGCAACATTTTTCTAATCTTCTGTTGTCCAATTTTGGAGAGTCCATGTAAATTGTAGCCTCATTTTTTGTGTTCTTAGTGGATAGGAGTGACACCTGACCTTTCAAGTTGCTGACAATTCAGAGATGCTCTTCTGCACACTTTGGTTGTAATTAATGTTTATCTGCGTTACTGTTGCTTTCCCACAAACTTGAAGCAGTCTGGCCATTCTCCTTCTACCTCTGGCATTAACATGGCATTTTTCACAAGAGACCTGTCACTCAATGGATATTATCTCTTTTTTTGGATATTATCTCTCTAAACCCTAGAGATGGTTGTGCAGGAAAACCCCAGTTTCTGAAATACTCAGACTAGCCCATCTGGCATCAACAACCACGGTACATTCAAAGTTACTCAAAATCATCTTTCTTCCCCTTTCTGATGCTTGGTTTGAACACCCATAGGTCATCCCAATACGGCACATTTTTTGGACAAAGATAATTATTTTATTTACACTGCTATATTTTTCATTTGTGAAGGGATAATAATGTCATTAACTATTGTTAGTTCTAAACCTCCATGAATATCTTCTAAGCCAAATATTGTCACTAAAAACAGTTGCATCTTTGTAAATACGAGTAAAATGAGTAGATTTTGTTAAAGAGCAAGTGAAATTATAGCTTCTTTCTTGTTGATTTAACCTGATTGCCAGTACACCTGTCATTTTTTGTTAATTTTTCATGAAAATCTTGTAAAACCACACTCATATGTGGAAGAAAAAGATGATTCAAGAGACTCTGATGTCTTGCACAGAAGCAATTATTTCACCAAGTACGGAGAACAGAGTGCAGCAACACATTCTTCATACATCATTCTTTGAAACACGCATTATATACATTACGTGGCAGTTCTTCCAAATAAGTAAAGGCATGTAAGCTATGCAAGGTCTTTACATAAACTAAGAAAAGAGGAGTCCTGGGGATCTTTTGTGTCTTTAGAGAGACTCTGAGTCATTACATTCTTGCGTAACAGTAAAGCTACTGTGAGTGACCTCTGAGACACCATTTCTTAGAGTGATCCCTCATGACCGTAACTGAGGAGACTTTACTCTGCAGTGAGTAGTAAAGCCTTGAGTCAATATATTTTGTCTTTACATTTGTAAGAATTCAGCCGATGGAGCCTTCCTTGTATGAATGTACTGCATCAGCCTCTGAATGGTCATCTCTTTTTTTCTTCTGTACCTCATCCTTCCGAACTACACCATAGTGTAGGTGGTATTTACACAATTTCAAATAAAATGGTACCAGTCAGAGTGTGGTTCAGATCATGGATAAACAAACAGCCTTCAAATTAAAATAATCAACAGCCTTTTTTCAATAATGACAGTAGATGGGCAGAAACATGTTTTGAGTGGAAAATACTTTTGAGTGTGCTAAGGGAAAGACAAACCTCCATGGACATATTTTGGCTGTAGTTGAAAGAGCAGCTTTTGCATGCTCCTCAGTGTGTGGTTTCATGCTTCACTAGGGTTCACAATGAACAAAATTATCCAAGCTTCTCTTTCAACTGGAGGAAATCTATTATCCATATGATGGGCCCCTCTGGACACTTTAAAGCACTGATTATGTACATGAAAACATGTCTGCATCTCAAATGCGTGAAATGACGTTTTGGTAGAAATCTGGGTTTCCCAGACAATTTCAGTTGTAGTATTCGTGAACAGCATCCTGCAAATTGTCTTCACATGTTGCCTAATTGCTGTGACTTTCCTATCATAGGACTTAAATTCATCATTCAACACTAAGATCACTGCAGAAATCACAAAAGTAGCACGTACTAATGTAATGTATATTTCCAAAGAAAACAGCTGTAGGCTGTAACATCACTTTAGGTAACACTGACTGACAAGGGCAACTAATAGCAAGAAACTGATACTGTACCAGTTATTCTTTGAATATAGCAAACTGATGTCATTTTTCAAAAGAACGCTATACTTAAAAATCAAATCTGTAAAAATATGTCTGTTACAATGAATAAATAAATAAATAGTTAAATGAGACATAAGAAACACTGCTGTGATTTAAGACTTCTTTCACGACATTGGAAAAGCCCCTTGATAAAGTGCAGACTCACTGAATGGTCCATTTCATAGCTGTTTTGAAGCATTCACTCATATTACATGATCCCTCTCACTGAATGAAGCTGCCCATGAAGTGTCAGTGTTATTATAAAGATAGCATGAACTGAATAGTCGGATAATAAAGGTCTACAGAGCTGTCAACTGGAGTGTACAGAATCAGAATCCTTTATTAATTCCAGGGGGAAACTGCTTAAAGTTATAGTAGCCCAGGGTTTTGGTCAAAGGCTACTTAGTGAATCTTTGAGACTGTTTTGTTATACTGCTCCTAATGGTCAAACTTCCATTCAGCCTAAATATACACGATGACAGGAAGACGAAGTATAAGGTAAACTAAATATTGTGTTTCTCACCAATGTCATGTTACTTCATTAAAAGTGCAAAAGCATGAGAATCAAAATACATTAAGTACCAAATGAACAATGCTTATTGTGCAGTAATGCGCTTTGTATAATTAATAATATAGATTATTTTTGATTAGAATACAAGGCAGCACAGTGGTATAGTGGTTAGCACTATTGCCTCACAGCAAGAAGGCCTTGGGTTTGAATTTGCCTTTCTGTGTGGAGTTTGAATGTGATCTCTCTTCAGATACCCCAGCTTCCTCTCATAGTCTGAAGACATGCTATTTAGGTTAACTGGTGTTTCTAATGTGAGTATGAACAGGTAGCTGTCTGTCTTTGCTATGAGTGGGGACCTGTCCTGAGTGTACCCCACCTCTCGCCCTGTGACATCTGGGTTAGATTCCAGTCCCCTCTTCCTGTTCTTGGCTGACAGGAGTAGCACTTGGTGTGGTCTTCTGCTGTTGTAGCACATCTGCTTCAATGTTTGGCATGTTATGCATCCAGAGATGCTCTTCTGCACACCTTGGTTGTAATGAGTAGTTATTTGAGTTACTGTTGCCTTCCTATCAGTTTGGAACAGTCTGACTATTCTCCTCTGACTTTTGGCATCAACAAGACATTTTCACCAAGAGAATTGGATATCTTCTCTTTGTAAGACATTCTCTGTAAACTTTAGAGATGGTTGTGCAGCAAAATCACAGTAGATCAGCAATTTCTGAAGTACTCAGATCAGACACATCTGATGCTTGGTTTGTGTTAACAAGCAGTTGAACAGGTATACCCAATGAAGTGGCTGGTGAGCGTCTGTCCCAGTTTAATGTTCCATCTACTTTTTGTTCTATAGGATGGCTTAACAATTCCCTTCTGGGGTTCAGTAAAGTCTTATCTCAGACTATAATAATACCTCATGAGTTAATTGTTAATCATAGTTTGCATTACCTCGTCTGCAAAGTAAACTGAAGTTATGAGGTAAATGCAGCAGAGAGTGTTAAAAAATAACATATACTGTAAGTATTCGGTGCTAATATTCAAGTACATCAGAACTGCACTTAAGTAGTGTAGCGAGTAAAAATAAATACTTGGTCCTGAATATAAGAGTTTTATAAGAACTTTTCACTTGTCCCTTTGTCCCAGTTAATGGTTCAGCATGACTGTCTGGTGCACCTTGATGTTTATCTCCATATTCATTGTTACTTATTTGTCTTTTCAGTACTTCTATTGTGACTTTTTTAGTTCCCCTTTGGATTTTCCTTGGTGAGGAACTTGCAATACAACATATTTGCACCACTGCAACATACACCTTTACACCTGTCCTTTATCTACTGTAACATGTCAAATAACTCCAGCAAACAGGGTACATGTTTGTACTTACATAAGCAAAAACAAAGATTTAAAGACTCCTTGTCACCAGTGCTATTAGTCACACTATATAGCACTAACAGCAAAGACCACTGAACAAGAAACTGTATTGTTCTTCTGAGACACCTTGAGAGTTGCTTTGCTGACCACAGGAGGGCAGAACCCCACCACAAAAATGATCATCCTCATTACACAAAGAATAGGCTTTGTATGGGTCACTGAAGAAATAAATGTGCCTGATTGAGCTGACCTTTAGTGTGGTAAATTGCTCTCTTTTGCTCTGTTGACATTTAAGACGATTTGAAGTGACATAAGGAAAGCCCTGCTTATGCGGAATCATTCATTGCTGCAGCAACGTGGAAGAGGATGCAAGGAAGGAGGAAGTATTATATGACTGTATAATTACCCTTCTGAACAAAATGCTTTGTTTGTGCTTATCTGATCCATTAGTGATACTGGTCCATACGGGGCTGGTACATCTAGACATTCATTTATTATCAGGGAGCTAAGTGATGAAAGAATATTAGGAGCAGAAATTTGAGTTTAAAAAATCTATCAGAGCAAAGTAAATAAGGATGTGGTTAGCCTCACTAATTACTGGACTTGATGCCAAAGAATGAAAAGGGAAAAGGCTGCTGAGACATGTGTTTTGAGTTGCAACCTTCACGGTTATACCCTAATTTGTCCTAAGAGATGGCTGAGAAACAGTTCAACTCAAAACATTTTGTGAGGGCTGTATTTTTTTAGCACGCATCATGGCTCAGCTCTGTAACATTAAGTTTAAAATCAAACGTCACACTCAAAAAAAGACCTCAGATGAGTAATTGTAGCAACAACATTAAAACGCATGTCGGGGTCTGCCGTCTTGATGAGCTCATTCATCTTTCGGCAGTCAGTTGGCCCCCAGAGACACACCGACATGCCAAAGACGATAAGGCAACCGACAAAAAGAGTCTCTAGTGAGACTCCAGCAGCGCTTCACCTTCTCAGACAGCTCAGGCTTGTCTTCATTTACCTTTGCACTTAGTGAGTCAGTCTGAGTGTGTCTTTAGACCTCTTAGAGGAGGGGGAGGAGGGAAGTTCCCAGGGGGAAACTTTTGAGGTGAGGACCATAATTAGAATCAAACAAGGACGCCACTGTCCCCTGCATCCACAAGTGAAACCCAAGATAACAAGGAGGGGAAATGTGAATGGGAGCTTTTTGGACAAATTAAGACTTGAAGTTGAGACCCTTACCTGTTTTGGTTTATGGCTTCTTGCCTGTTAAAGGCTGGTTTGTATGCCAATGTTCTTGGGTATGGTGGGAGATGACAGTCAGAAGTGTAGGGTAAGGGTAATTTGATACTTGGCAAATCAGTGAACACAGTTATTTGATTTACAGAGTGAGAGTTGGACAAGGAGCTCTTGTTTCACTGTGGTTGTTGTCTTATAATGTATTATTATTCAGAGAATGAGATTGGTTTACCTTTCTAAGCTGTGTCAGGTCCAACTCACATGAAAGCAGATGGCATGTACATGCAGTCAATTACCATATGAAGACAAGTGATATTGTGATATTAGTGAAAGGCACCATGTAATCCAATGTTGTCTTGAATAACATGCGGTACACTCAGCAGAGCAGCTGGTTTTGGTATAAACAACGAAGGCAGGCATTGTTGGTGCCCACAGTCCTTACTGTATTTGCCACATTGGATATAATGTTCTTGTTTTAATGCTTGATGAGTTCGCATATTTACCCATACAGTTTTGGGGAAAACCCCTCATTTATCGCGTGGAGGGGAAGTGCTGATGCAGGATTTTGACATCCTGGTGCTGAATCACTAAATAGTCACATATGCACACAATCAAACTGTAAACTAAACTCAGAACAGGCTAAGCATTTGTATTCTACACATATGCTGGCATGTTTCTCAAAGTGAGCCTTCATCAAAGTAGTTCCGCTAGAAAATGACATTGGATTCATACTGTCATCCAAAATTATTACTTGAATAACCCCTGAATCCCCTTCAGTATTAGTGTAATTACACCACCAGTCTATTAAGATGTGAATGAGGTGACTCCATTTTGAGTGTTGTTGCCTTAAAGTGTGTGCAGTGAGTATTTGGGAGTACTTACATAAACTCTGTATCACTCCAGCAACACAACATCAGATGATGGAAACACTAAGGGTAATGGTTTCAGTGTCTCCTAATAGTCAGATAAAAGACTGAACTCCAGACCCCAAAAAACACACCTGAACCATGGTGCTGACTCATCGCTCCCTGTCTGTGTGTGTGTTTGTGTGTGTGTGTGTGTGTGTGTGTGTGTGTGTGTGTGTGTGTGTGTGTCCTGGTTATAAATGGCACTCTGCTACTGAGAGGTGCATGGTGGGCTTTGATGACATTCCCTGAGTGGAAATTTACAAGCTATGACTCTGCCTGACTTGTGCTTATTTGCAAAGCAGTACCAGCTTTCAAAGAATCACTGACTGATAAGCAGTCATTTTATCCCTAATACAGATTTTAATGCACCATAACAGGATTACAGTTGTTGGATCCTCTGTTAGTATTTGGTGGCTTTGTCATTAAATTTTGTGCTGATATTTGTGATGAAGATTACAAACTTACAAACATCTAGTGCTACTAAAAGTCTTATTTTTGGGTGGTATTTAGCGTAACATTTGAAGGGTGGGTGGCATAGTGATGTAGTGGTTTGCATTGTTACCTCACAGCAAATTCAGCTGTGGGCTGGGGCCTTTCTGTGTGGAGTCTGCATGTTCTTTCTGTGCCTGCGTGGCTTCTCTCTGAGTACTCTGGTTACCTCCCACAGTCCAAAGACATACTTGTGAGGTTCACTGGTGATTCTAAATTGGCTGTAGGTAGGCTGCAATTTCTGAAAAACCAGAGGTAAGGCTGTTTTATTATTATTTATTATTTTTTTCTCTCCAAGAAAATAAGTCAGGAACCATAGTGGCCTTATATACTCATACTTTTACTTTTAAAGGGGTTGAAAAAAAAAACCCCCAGGCATTCCATTTTGTTCTGGCCCCAAACCGGTGGAAAGCAAAGACAATAAACATCCCGTGCTCCCTCCAGAGGAGGGAGGAGAGTTGGGTACCTGGAGGTGTGCAGACCTTCATTCAGACAAAACTGCTGCACTGGGCTTTTAGTAAGGTTCTTGTGATGGGCTGGGGCTGGTCGTTGCTAAAGAGACTGTCACTCCTCTAAAGAGCCCACTGGGAGTAAAAGTGCTTTGGGGTGGGGACTAGTGGGAATCTTGGGATACCTGCACACAGGCCACAAAGTTGTAATGACAGAAGACCTGCCTCACCCAGCTAGCAGACTGTGTGAGAGCTCCCGTAACAGACTGGTGACCTGTCCAGGATATAGACCACCTCTTGCCTGCTGACAGCTAGGAAAGGCTTCAGCTGATTTTTTGGAGTTTCATAGTCAATAAATATGTGAAAATGACTCTGCTCTGTAATGTGCTTTGTGTCTTCATGAAAACAGATTGTAACTCGTGATTGAGCTTTTCAGGCAGCCGCTTGAAAAGCCAACAAACATGGTGGAATGTTTTTTTCTAAAAGACACAGGTGAGCAAATCAAATTTCTTCAGAGATACCCTTCATAGTAAAGCTTCCTAACTGCAGAACTTCACAGACAGCAGCCCCAGTGCATAACTACAACTCAACAACTTGAAATAAGAAGCTGCAGAACTCACCTTTGCAGGAGATTCTAATGTAGCATGGGAGCATGGCGAGGAATATTTCTAGGAGTTCTTTTTTTTGAGACTCCTGTAAAGGCTGACAATCTAAATGTGTTTCGTTTTTCTTTTATTTAGCTAGCAGCAATTTTTGTGCTGAAACAGTGGTGTTTTGTGGGATAAAGAAAATTTAGAACAGTATAGGATCCAGATCATCCCACACTAGTCAGCGTAACCTCTGCTGTCACAAGAGCAATGGACTGAAAGTGAAAGTCCATTTCTGATTTAATACTTCCAAAAACAGAGCAAAAATCAGAGGAGAAATGCATTGTGGGAGGGATAGATTTTTAGCCCCACCAGGGATAGAAAATAATTTAGCAGATGCAGGGAAATGTCAGCCGGATAGGGGGAAATACCCACTATTCCCCTGGCAAATCGCACTCTGGTCGTAGGTGTCAATGTTTGCGTGAATGATTGTCTTTCTCTCTGCGTTAGTTTCTCTCTGCAACAGACTGGTGTACTGTCCAGGGTGTACCCTGCCTTTCACCTAATATCAGCTGGAGATGGTTTCAAAGCTCCCACTACAGTAACTGCATAAATGCTAAAGAAAAATCTCTTTAATCCTAACCCAGACTTTCCTTCTTATCTTTGAACACTACTACTACTACTACTACTACTACTGCTGCTGTTGCTGCTACTGCTACAGCTCTGGCAACATTTTCACTTCTCCAGAAAAATACTAACAAGCAAATACCAATACAATTCTTATTATTTTGGCATTAATCTCAGTGCACCACTGTGCCCAAACACAAGCTCACAAACTTGATAGCATGGCTGTAGACATGTGGCATACCAAACTAACACAGAAACTCAGTTACCCTCACAGCTGGAGCACAATCATGTAATTTAGGATTTACCATGATAAATCTCAGGCCCAGAATACTGTACAGTTTAAAACCTGTCGGTCAAAGCTGCCTTATCACTCAGCAGTTGATTGAGAGATATGCTCAGTGTCACGTAGGAGGATAAAGACTGCCCTTCCACTGATCTTATCTAACAGGAGGCCTCAGATTATGTTACAGGAGTAAACAAAAAAAGTCAGAGATAAATGAAGCTCTATGCAGGCTCATTCCATATAGTGATAAAGACATGAAAATCATTTCCCCCAATAATCACTCTGCGGGACCTTACCTCAGATGGAGATCAGCCATGCTTAAAAAATGAATTCAGAATCAGTTAGAGTTGTAGCTTATGTCTGGAAAGTTTTGTAAAGTATTATGATCTTAACTTCCGTAAGAAAATTTTAAGAAAATCATAAAGGTCACTTTGCGTGAAATTATTTGCATATAAATTTGACTTGTTCTTATGTGAACAAATGTTTGGGATTATGTCACTTAAAAATTGAGCTGTCCAATGTGCTGAATTTCATGAGAAAAGTAATACAAAACACAAACACAAAACATTAGTAAGAATAAAAAATAGTCACAAATTTGTTTTTGAGTGACTCTTTGTGGGGTTTCAGAATTTTAATGTCATCTTTTAATTTTAAAGTGTTCATTTTTCAAGGAGACATAAATAATTGTATGAGTGAATGTATTTTGTGTATAAAAACGAGCGGCTGGTTGTGTGAGAAGAATAGATTGCATGGGAATTCAGCTTTTTTCTGAAGGAAGAGTCACATCAAGTCTGTTCCATGGAGACGCTTAGATAAACACACAGCTAAAAAAGAGGGGGAGTCAGGTTGCACCATGAGGTATTGGTAAGAGAAAGGAGAAGCAAAAAGCATTGTGAAAGCATTGTAGTTGCTCTATTTTCTATTCCCAGTAATTTTTCCCCCTGTCTTTGCAGACCAGACACCCATAATTTTCTCAAACAAACACAAACCAGCTCAAGACTCAAAACAATGGCCTGGAGACTTGATATAATAATTTGAGTTGGGTGAGTAGAGGGGGTCTTAGCAGTCAGTTCTGACTTGAGGAGGCAGTTGGACTGAGGACGCTTATGGAAAGGGTATTTGGCCAAGTGCATCATTAGATGGTCCGTGGGATTGTGAAAAGAAGAAGAAACTCTGAGAAGTTAGGGGTCCACCTACAACCACTGTCATCACTTAGCATTCCCCGTTTAACCTGAGGACTCAGATTCATGGCTGAATGAGTGTTTGAATCACCAAGCAGCCTTGCTTTGCAGCATTTTAACATCTGGGCTGGGATTTTTTTTTTTTTTGCTTTGTTTTGTTTTTTAAAGATGGCTGCCAAGTAACTGCCACAAAATACTTTTATTTACTCTAGAATCACCTATAGTGTAGCTAATGCAAAAGTGGGAAGCAAAAAGTAAAACGGTTTTGATTGGGTGCCACCATATATATTAATACGAAAGGCTTGTGAAAACACCCAGATCCAAAATGAAATTCCCCCTCTGAATCACCAACTAGTATATGGAAACTACCAATAACACCAGTCAATAATTTTGGTGGTCCTGACATGTATGTTTTATTCTTTTTGAACCTCTACCCTATCCAGGCTGTCGTTAAAGATTTATTTCCTTCATATCATGTACCAAAGATGTTTGGATAGTGAGTATAATATTTTTGTAAAGCAAACAGTGTCCAAACAGGATCATAGTACTTACTATGAATGTGAATCATAGTAAAGTCTGAAGTAACAGTTTTGATGTACTGGAAACTGAACAATGTTTAGTTTCCAATGTGACAGTGAAACAGTAAATCCTTGGGGTCAGTACTCTGACATGTTCATCTTTTGATATTCAATGGTTGGATAAGCTTTCTTTGAACCTATGTGAATAGTGTTGTTAATATGTACTCATATGACCATTAATAATGTATTATAAAAACAAAAGATAAAAATAGCAATCCATAAAAAGAAAGCAAACAAAAAATTGTTGATGACTACTAATGCGGACAATGAAAACACCTCAGATATGTAGGATTTGTCAGGTGGGATTTTTCAATCTAAGACTAAAAGAGCCAAGACATTTGTTTTGCACAGGAGTACTTTGACTTCTAACAAACATTAATTTATGAGACATGAAGTCTGATTGTTAATCTTCATCTGGCCTTTTTCAAGGTGCTCTGAAAAAGATATCTGAACACATTTACAGTATAATCTTGCAACGTCTGAGTCAAGACTAATTGACTCTGTCATTTATACTTTGCCAAAGGAAAAGAAAGCAATCATTTGGCATGGTTATGCCCAGGTAGAGTTACTAAAAGAAAACACCCAAACTCATTAATAATATGCAGAGAACCATGTATTTGAAAAACACTTAAATTCACCTTTTTTTCCAAAGAAAATACAGAAGTACTTCATCATAAAAACAGTTCAGGTCTCATTTCTCATTGCCAATGGATGGTAATGTTATGCCTGTAGATCTCTTTAATGTAACATGTGAAGCACATTCCTAATGACTGAGACCCAAAAACTCTACTTGTGCATTCATTTGTTCCAGAAAACCTTGCTCCAGTCCCTATGAATATTGAGAGATTACTTTGGATCCTATTTTCCAACTTTTGGTGTTTTTAAATTATTAAAAGGGAACTGTTTGGAATTGGTTCAATATTTATTAAAAAAAAAAGATATAACTGACAACTTTGAAAATGACTCCTGTGAAATACAGTGGGCCAGTTGTCCATCCCAGAGGTAACTCTTTGTCTTGGTCGCACTTAATTTCCAGTTTCAGTCTTTGCTATTGACACTCCATCCTCTTCAGCTGATTTCCATGGTGGCGGGGGAAAACATATTCACATGAATCTAACATTCTTTTATATCAACATTGATACAAGATGACAGATTTTTTATTATTTCCTATTTTTTTTAATTGTTGACATTGTGACATGAAATATCAGTATACTGATGTCCACCACAAGAGAGCAAACCAGTATGGCTATCAGTTTAATGATCAGCATAGCAATGTTGTAAAGCTGTGTGTTGCAGAAGTACAAAAGTGTTATTCTTAGTGGCCACTACTGGCTTGTTTTGAGTCATGGCTACTGAACAAGAAATGGGAGAATATGCTGTCATTAAAACTTTGTGAAGTCAGAATTTAATAATCAGGGTGCAGTTTGTGAAAAAAAAAAAAACAAATCAGAGGAGAGGGGGTTTTTTTTCTCCCTGTGAAAATAAGTCAGGAACCACAGAGCTCCTACTGTACATACTTTGAAGCCTGTTAGAATGTGTATTGTTTATTACTGCTTTCAGTGTAACAGTTACAGAATAATTATGAACTTCAGTTTCAGTGAAAGTGAAAAGTCTACACGCCCTTGTTAAAATATAAGTGTTTTTCTGACCACAATAATTCATTTCAAAACTTTATCCACCTTCGATGTGACCAATAACCTGTACACTTAAATTGAAAAAGATACAAATCTGTTAGGAGGAAAAATATGCAAAATATATAATTTGCAATAACCTGGTGGCATAAGTGTGCACACCATGAAGACAGTCATCAAGAGGTGGAGAGATTATAGAACCATATTCAGTTCAATTAAATTCAATTCAGTTTTTTTATATAACGTCAATTCACAACAAAAGTCACATCAAGGTGAATCATAGTGATGTTACTGAGAACTGGACATCCCCTCAACGATGATGAAAGACGAAAACTGGTCAGGGAGGCTCCCAAGAGGCCTACAGCATCACTGAAGGAGCTGCAGGAATTTCTGGCAAGTACTGATTGTATATCACATGTGACAATAACCTTCCATATTCTACATATGTCTGGACTATGGGGTAGGGCCACAAGATGAAACACCTAAAGAAAAAAACCCAGGCGTACCTAAATTTTGCAAAAATAACAAACAATCCATCAGGTCTCCCAAAAGCCTGTGGGAAAATGTGTTATGGTCTGATGAAACCAATGTTGAACTTTTTGGCCATAATTCCCAAAGGCATGTTCAGAATAAAAATAATACTGTGCATCACCAGAACACCACAATTCCCATGGTGAAGCATGATGGGATTGCTTTCTTCTGCTGGAACTGGGGGTTTAGTCAAGGTTGAGGGACGTATGAACAGTTCCAAATACCAGTCAATTCCGGCCAAAAACGTTCCGATGTCTGCTAGAATGAGTTGTATTTGGTTTTGTTTGTTTTCTCATCTTGATACTTGGTCACGGGGAGTGGTGTCACTGGGGGAGCCTTAGAAGCGAGTGTAGTGTTGCTGGGGAATCCCTGCAAGTGGGCATGGCAGCTTCACTCATTCACTGCTCTGTAGGCCAGTACACCCGCAAACCATTCTCCCACTGAGCCCTGCCTACTTATGGACTGATCTGTCTGTCATTTATCGCCAGTTCATTACAGTGTTACAGCACTTTAATGCACTGACAAGTACAGTACATTCAGCGGTACCTGTGCTGGTCTGTTCTTGTATGCAGATTCTTGCCAGTCTTCTGGCTGATGTTTGGGTGGCAGTGCTGTCTGTGGGAGAACTACTGATACTTGCCGTGCGCAAAAGGACGCTGTGCACCCACTCATATCTCCCGAGGATAGCAGCCACTGCTCAGTGAAGCCCACCTGCCAGCCCACTCTCATCTGCCGAGGAGCACTCTCTCTGCTGCCTGGAGACACCTGTTTCATTTCCCTGCTTCTAAGAGCCAGAAAGCTGATGCCACTCTTCAGGTGAACTTTTGCCTGTTTCTGAATAAAGCCTTTGAACCTGCTTATCATGTCCATGTTTGCGTTTGGGTCACCAGTTCAGCCTCTGCCATGACAGAAAGCCAAAACTAAAGAGGAATTTCACCTTTCAGCACAACCCCAGGCATACATACAAATCAACAAAAGAATGGCTTCACTAGAAGAAGATTAAAGTTTTGAACTGCCCCAGACAGAACCCAGACCTAAATCTAATTGAAAATCTGTGGGGTGTCCTGAATAGGGCTGTTCATGGGAAATACCCTTGCATTTTGACAGATCTGGAGCGCTGTTGCATGGAAGAGTGGGCAAATATTGCCAAGTCAAGATGTGTCGTGCTGATAGACTCCTACCCAAAAGACTGAATGATGTAATTAAAGCATAAGATGTTTCAACAAAGTATTAGTTTTAGGGTGTGCACACCTATACAACCCACTTATTGTACTTTGGGGTTGTAATGACAAAGGGACTTCTTCTTCCAGCAGGTGGATTCCTAGTGAGAGCTCCCTTGATGACAGCTGTGATAGGCTCCAGCCAACTTCTGGAGTTTGAGAGCGCCATAATTCTCAGTGTGTTAAGAATTTGAGGACCTAAACGCAGGACTGCAGGAGGCACGGTGAGGAAAATACAAAGCACGTTTTATTAAGCTGAAAAGGCCATAAATATCAACAAAGTCTATGAAACATTCAGGCTGGGCAGGTAACAAATAGAAGGAACACACACGAAAAGAGGGACAACACAATAATGATACTAAAACTAGAATAAAAACAGAACATGAGTCCCAAACATGCAAGTATAAAGGAAATAAACAAGAAGGGCCTAGAATAAAACTGAACATTTAACTACACGAGACTAAAAAACCCACATGAGAGACAGATAATAAGCAGGCTAAAAATAAGAATATGAATATAACCTAAATATTACAAAAACACAGACAATGACAGAGTCAATAAATGTGTGAAAATGACTGCTCTGTGATGTGCTTTACAACTTCATGAAAGCAGGTTGTAACTTAATCTTTTCACAGAAGAGTGTGGCTGCAACATCAGTTCAGCATCAAACTTTGCATAACATTTCTTCAGAGACACCTTCACATCAAGGCTTTCTAACTGCAGAATGTCACAGACAGCAGCCCTGGTGCAACTACCAATGGTATTCCTAACATGTTACCCCATCCTGCAAAAATTTATCACAGGAAAGAAAGCTGTTAACTTGCTATGACAGAGTAGAATATAGTTTCTGATAAAAAAAAATTAATATACCTGCATGGCACATCCTTTTCAGTTGGCTGCGCTAGATAAACAGAAAAGTGTGATTCTTGGTTTTGTACCACATGGCGTCAAAAACACTTTTGAATGGCCCATTCATAGTGATAGTGAGATAGTGAGTTTCAGACAAAGCATAAATTACCCACAGACTTAAGAGTCATAATCAGCCCACCTAATGTCTCTGTGCTGAAAAAAGAACAAAGAAAGAGGTTCCTAAGTGAGTACGTCAGAGTTATCATGCGTGAAAGCAGTATATCACACTATAAAGAAGCCTAAACACTCTGAGCACCCTACATTTCTGCAACTGCGCATGTAGCTCAGGAACTAGCTGTTACGAGCTGAGGTCAAACAATATATTCCTGCAGGGAGAAGCACTTCAGAAAAATATAAATTACAACAGACTGTCAAATGTTGTGACCTCTAATGTTTGATATATGATCACATTTGGTTTGAATCCAGACAAATATAGAGCCAAAAAAGAAGTATTCAGAACATAAAGCACACCAAGAAGAGTGAAGCAGTATACAGTGTTGGACCAGATCACAAATACCCCATGGTGCCTGTGGTACAGTTGTATCTGGAATACACGTTTGTGTCATTAATCTTGGCTCCTTGCTACCTTTGATGATTATACGTTTTTTTAAATTCTCAATATATTGGCTGTTGAAAGCTTTGTGGAGTTGATAAATAAAAAGCTCATGTTATGTAATGTTACCTAAAAATAGCCATCTGAACATTTTAGGTAAAGTTTTCCACAAGTGAGCTAGCCCACACAGGACCTCACTCCGTATTAGTTATGGTAAATGAATCTGGGTGGTGGCAGTTAATCAAGGAGTGAATGGGACTTCACCTCGAGTGTCTGTGAGAAAACCTCCCAGCGAGTTGTTGATAAATGACGGGTTGGCAGCCAGTTTTGTGGTTCTGTGTATGTGTGTGTATTTTTGTGCATGTGTTCATGCGCATGAAGGAGGAGGGGAACTGGGCAGGCAGCTCCACGGTGTGCACATGGGCACTGCTGTAAAAGTAAATTAGAGGCCAATGTGTGTGTTGTCTATTCAAGCAGAGGAATGGGTGGGAAGAGGGAGCTGTCTTTTCAAATGGCTGGAGAGAGGAAGGATGTCTCCAGCCTTGACTCTGGCGTCCCTTTGTTGTTCATGAAAACAAAACAAAAAGAGAGGAGGACAAGGGGAGAAAGGGAGAAAAAAAGAACATGAGGGAACGGAAGAGAGAGGGAGGGATAGCGGGAGGGAGAGGGAAAGCAGAAAGTTAGAGCCAGTCATTGACAACAATGCAGTCTGCTCTGTGACAGAGACATGATGTCACGTTAGCGGAGTCACTGGTGTGGGGGTGGGTGATGAACTGGCTGGGTGGGGCCATACCTCTGTCCTTCCTCTCCCCATGTGTGTCTCTCTTTTTTTTAGTGAATGAACCTTGGGAGGCATAATGGGCCAGGCTCACAGCTCCACTTCCGCACACCCGTCATTTGAAACAGTGAGATTTCCAGGTCGTTCATTCATGCCCTGGTCCCTAATGAGTACTGCTTAGAGAGAGTGATGGAAGCCTGGTAAAGGATCGCTCTCAAGGGAATGCCTGTGTGTGCGTGTGTGTGTGTGTGTGTGTGTGTGTGTGTGTGTGTGTGTGTG
>VUQH01071505.1:0-11109 GCA_015106775.1 Etroplus canarensis | reverse complement strand
GGATTACTTTACTGTCATTTCAACTACATATAAATACACAGTGAAACGATATAGCGTTCCCCCAGGATCTGGTGCCCCATACAAGGGTAATGCCGGCCGGCCAGGGCCCGCCTCCGGCCCAGCACAACACCCCGCCCGCGATGTCCTCTTCCTCGGCCACCGGCATCAGGCGACGCCGCGGACTGAAGTCCCGGTCCACACAGCAAGCCGAGATCGGAGCTCCCAGAAACCGCCCATCCGCAGCATCAGCCCTGCGACGATACTCCCCTCGGAAACCAAAAACTTTGGTTTCCCGGACGCTGCCCGGAAGTTAGCCTTGTCTGTGGACGGAGCTACAACACGTCTGGCCGTTCTCGAACCTCCGACTTTCGAACACGAGCACCACTGTCCCGGCATTCGGGTCCACAACACCCGAATACCGGGTCAAAACCGGGTCAAAACATGGACAATCACAGGGGTACAAGCACCACCTTGGTTCCGGGGTGGCAGCGCGCTACTGTCACGCCACCATCTTGGCCCATGAACCATGGAACCATACTAACATTACTAAGAACTGGATGTTACCAAAAATTGGTCAGGGTGGCTGCCAAGAGGCCTACAGCATCAATAAAGGAGCTGCAGGAATTTCTAACAAGTACTGGTTGTGTACAAAATGTGACAACTATCTCCTCTCTTCTCCATATGTCTGGACTGTGGGGTAGGGTGACAAGACAGAAGCCTTTTCTTACAAAGAAAAACATCCAAACCCAGCTAAATTTTGAAAAAAAACAAACAACAAACCCGCCCCCCAAAAAAAAACAAACCATCAGGTCTCCAAAAAGCATGTAGGAAACTATCTCATGGTCTGATGAAACCAAGGTTGAACTTTTTGGCCACACTGCACATCACCAGAAGAACTCCATATCTACAGTGAAGCATGGTGGTGGCAGCGTCATGCTTTGGGGGTTAGTCAAGATTAAGGGACTTATGTACAGTTCCAAATACCAATCAATTTTGGCCCAAACCTTTAGATATCTACTAGAAAGCTGAAGCTCAAGAGGAAGTTCACCTGCAGCATAATAAGGACCCTAAGCATCAACAAAAGAATGACTTCACCAGAAAGAAAATAAAAGTTTTAGAAAAGCCCAGCCTGAGCCCAGACCTATAGCCAACTGAAAATCTGTGGGGTGACCTGAAGAGGTCTGTGAACAAGAGATGCCCTCACAATCTGACTGATTTGGAATGATTTGGATGCTAGTGGGCAAATATTGCCAAATCAAGATGTGCCATGGTGATCCGTCCATCCGTTGTCTACTGCTTTTCCGGCGGTCCGGATAGCAGAGGCAGTAATTTGAGCAGAGAAGCCCAAATTTTCCTCATAGTCTCTCCAGCGTGTCCTGGGCCTGCCTCGGGGTCTCTTCCTAGAGCGACGTGTCAAAAACTCCTCAAGTGGGAGGCGTCCAAGAGGCATCCTAATCAGATGCCAGAACCACCTCAACTGGTTCCTTTAGATGTGGAGGAGCAGCGACTCTACTCTGAGCCTCTCCTGGATGACTGAGTTCCTTACCTTGTCTCCAAGGGTGAGTCCAGCAACTCTGCGGAGACAGCTCATTTTGGCCGCTTGTATTCGCAATTTCATTCTTACGGTCATTACCCAAAGTTCATGACCATAGGTGAGGGTAGGAACTTAGACAGACCAGTAAATCAAAAGCTTTGTCTTAGAGCTCAGCTCCCTCTTCACCACGACAGCCTGGTACAACATTTTCATCATTGGAGAAGCTGCCCCGATCCGTCTGTCAGACTACCCCTGAGATACTTGAACTCCTCCACTTGGGGTAGGACCTCGTCCCCAACATAGATAGACTCCTAACCCAAAAGACTGAATGCTGTAATTAAAGCTGAATGTGTTTCAACAAAACTTTAGTTTTAGTGTGCACACACTTGTGCAACCAGCTTATTGTACAATTTTAGTCTATATTTTATATTTTACAGGTTATAGGTCACATTAAAGGTTTTGAAATGATTCATCGTGGTCTTACTTTATTACATCAGAAAACCTGGTATTTTCACAGGGGTGTGATCCCTTTCTATACCCCCTGTAATAGTCACACAGCTTTAAATCTAGGTTGCACATACTGATAATAATGGTGCTAATGATAATTAGAAAAAAGCATCCAGTCGTCTTAACAGCAACAGCCCAAACTTCTAAAAATGCTGCATGTGATGCACGCTGGCAAATTAGGTGCAAAATAAACAAGCAAGTCAAAGCAGCCAGAGCATTAATGGAGCGTGCCAATTGGCTGATGAGGAACAGCAAATGGAAACGTTGCCTCATTACCGTCCTGCATACACCACCATTTGATTCACTGACAGGATGGGTGTAAATTAAACTGGGGCTTTTTCAGAACCAGCTGAGCACGCAGAACAAAAGGCAGCCTGGGTCTCTGCCAACAAGTAGCAGGGACAAGAAAGGAGCCTATGTTTAATGCACTGGCGTCAGTGTGGTGGCGACTGCAGCTGCTCACCTGCTCACACTAACAAAAAACTCAATACTTTCAGTGTGCCAGCATGACGTCCTGCCATAGAAGCTCCGGACAGGTTAACCCACTGGACTATTTCAGTAAAGCCCTCAACAGTTTTTAATGTAATGTATGCCAAAATAAGGCTCTAGTTGTAAGTCCAAAATAATTAGAATTGCTGTAAAATTTGCACTGAAATTCATTTCAACAAAATCATGACTCTAATGGAAGCACTGGTGTGCCTGCTATACAGTCACTACAGTAGCACTAGTAGGCTTTAGTGCAATAATATTCAGAGCAGGGCATCTACATGAGATCTCAGAAAGGCAGTTAGCTTCTCATTAAAAGGCAATTAGCCAAGGCTTAACATTTTCACTTTACATTGGAGATTAACACAACGTTAATGTCTCAAGATGCTGGAGATAAGTAATCTAACAGTCACGCTTTACGCCTTACATGGCGTCGTGTAAATTAAAGTATTTTAGCAGAGATGATGCACATCTATCAATTTAGCTGCAATATGAACTGATGTCTACTGCAGTCATGGGAAAAAGAAAAGCTTTACAGGATTCTCTGTAGTCCTACGAAAAACTAAGTACACCCTTATTGCTTCCATAGGGATTACCAAGATCATTAGTAGCCAAGTGCTGCTAATGAAATGACCTTGATTAACCAATCAGCAGCATGTGTGTCCAACTCTATTAAAGCAGACATTTGGCAGTTGGTTGTTCTGGAGCATTTAGATGTGCACTAACACAGGTAGAGTGCACAGCACCATATTTGGCAAAAACCCAAACAATGCATATCAGCACAAACACATCATACCAACTGTAGAACATGGTGGTGGAGGGGTGATGAATTTGGCTCGTTTTGCAGCTCAGGACCTGTACACTTATAGTTATTGAGGTAACTGTATACCGAAGGATTTTAGAGTCAAATGTGACGCCATCTGTATGAAAGCTAAAACTTGGCTGAAATTGGTTAATGGAACAGAACAGAGGTCCCAGCAAACCTACAACAGAATGGCTGAAATAGGAAAGAATCAAGGTGCTTTAATGGCCCAGTCAAAGTCCAGACCTCAATCTGATTGAAATGTTGTGGCGGAACCTTAAGAAAGCTGTGCATAAACACATACTGGCAAATTCTAATGAACTAAGGCAAAGCTAAAAAGGACAGTGGGTCAAAATTCCTCCAAAATGAAGTGAGAGACTGATAGTCATACAGAAATAACTTCAAGTAATTGCTGCTAAGGGTGGCTAAAGGGTATACCTAGTGTTTCATGACTGCATAGCATCCTGTAAACATTTTCTTTTTCACACAATTGCATGTGAGCTGCTCGAATTTTACATATTAGTTCCTGACCTTTTCTGCATTTGAAATCGCGCCGAAGAGCAGCAAGGCTTTCAGGTAAGTTGGGTTAAAGTGTTAGAAAACCTTTCTGAGTCTGATCTTTGTACCACTGCACTGACACAAGACCGAAGGGGACGACTGACAGGCAATTCATGAGGACAAATCAAGACTGATTTTATTTCTGATACTTTGCATGGGAAACAATGTATACCTATTAAATATAGTGAAACTGCACAGTCAGCAAACTTTGCCAGCAAAGTTTGAACATTGTTTCTGTGATGCAGTCAAAGTAATCATCAGCTCATAACATTAGGGGAAAGTGACTTCTCCATTATGTAAAAACACTTTGTGGAGCTAACAGCGAAATCCTTCACAAACCAAAAATACAAAAGAAAAAGTTTGCGGAATTAATAGAATTTTGTATTTATCTGCTCTAACATAAGCTGCTAATGTCAGCATGCCTAACTAACTAAAGTCCACTCCAAAAGTACTGGAACATCTTGGTAAATAATGTGTTTTTGCTGTGCACTGAAAGTGTTTGTGAGCCAGATCAAAAGAAAAAGCATGAGAAAGAAGACCAAAGCTTCAGCTGTTATTCCCTAGCTTCTACGTAGATATGCTGAACTACATACTACATTTTCTATAAAATCGCCCAGGTTTTAAGTGAGTGTAACTATCGGAAGGTGACAAGTGACATATGTTTTTTTGTGACCCAGGTGTCAATTTATCATTACGTAGCCCACCTGTGATCTGTAGTAAAAGAGGGCTAGAGCACTGTCTATGGGGGAAAAAAGCATGCCATTCTGAAGCCATTAGAGGCTTTTCAAAAACACTTGGCATAGACAGTACCATAATTTGACTCAAAAAATAAAGAGACCACTAGTGTACTGAGCTACAGGCATGGGACCACTCATCCAATGAAAACAACACCTGATGACATAGACGAGCACAGCAAATAAAAACCAATGTTTCTGCAATCTTTCGGCTGCTCCATTATATTCTCCACAGCGGATTAATCCGCATTGGTAATTTGGCAGAAGTTTTACACCAGATGCCCTTCCTGGCACAGCCCTCCATGGTGAGAGGGGCTAGTGTCCCCACCTATGATTGAACCAGGGACCTTTCGCTAATAAAGCAAATGCACAAACCACTATGCTACCGGGGACACTAAAGAAAAACCAAAAACCAACAGTCTGAAGCATCATGAGCAACCTCAGAGGAACAGGGGTGGAGGTATTACAGTCCACTGAGAACAATGTAGAGGCCATACAGCAAGATGCAAGCCACTCATCAGTAGGAAAAAAATCAGAAAGCCAAACTGGAATTTGCAAAAGAGTACAGAGATGAGCCACAACAGTTTTGAAACAAATTTTTATGGACTGATGAGCCAAAGATAAACCACTACCAGAGTGATGGAAAGGCCAAAGTACGGAGAACAAAGGGATCTGCTCATTATCCTGAACATGGCTGGGTCATGGCTTGGGCTTGCGTGGCTGCTTCTAGAATGAGCTCAAACATTTTCATCATTCATGTACACTACCAATCATAAGTTTGGGATCACTTGCAAATTTCATTGTTTTCCAAAGAAAAACACAAATGATTTAATCAAATTCCACACAGAATTGTGTCCATTTCACAAACAACTGAAATTAATCAGATGATGGGAGGCCCCGATGCATAACTGTCCAAGCAGACAAATATCTAAGAGTGTGCAGTTTAAGACAAAGACATCTCACAGGCTGTCCACTAGCAGCTGCACTAAATAGTACCCGTCACACACCATTGTCAGCATCAACAGTGAAGAGGTGCCTTCAGGATGCTGGACTTCATCCCAGAATTGCCAAGAAAAAGGCACATCTCAGATTGGCTAATAAAAAGAAAAGACTGAGATAAGCAAAGGAGCACAGACACTGGACACTGGAAGACTGGAAGAAGGTGTTGTGGACAGAGGAGTCCAAGTTTGAGGTCTTCAGCTCAAAAAGAAAACATTTGTGACAAGTAGAACAAATGAAAAGATGCAAGAACAGTGCTTAATATGATCAGCCAAGCATGGTGGAGGCAGTGTGATGGTCTGGTGCTTTGGAGGTGGTAAAATAGGAGATTTGTGCAGAGTGGAAGGGACCTTGAGGAAGGAAAGCTATCACAAGATTTTGCAACACCTTGCCATATCCTGTGGACAGCACTTGATTAGGGTCAATTTCATCCTATAACAGGACCAGAAACACACCGGACCTGAACCCCACCGAGCTGCTGTGAGAGCAGCTTGACCGTATGGTATAGAGGAAGACTTCATCAAGCCAATCCATCTTGTGGGAGATGCTCCAGGAAGCATGGGGTGAAATTTCATCAGATAACCTTCAAAAATTGACAGCTAGAATGCTTAAGGTCTGCTAGGATGTAATAAGCAATTCCCCCCCTGGGATTAATAAAGTATTCTGATTTTGAATTGTTGTGAAAGGTGTTTTTTTGATGAAGGCAAAATTTGAAGAACACGTTCACATTTCCATTAAAAATCATTATTTCTAGCTCCGACAATGTCAGCATGTCCTGTTCATCATTTCCTGTTCAGACTAATTTCATGTGTGTTGCCGTGGAAAACAAGAGAATTTCCAAGTGATCCCAAACTTTTGAGCAGCAATGTAGATCTTTAACCGACCGAACGTACAGTTCACCTTCTTTACAAGACTAAAAGAAGAAACCCCACAAAACAGACAACTAAAAGATGCTGTGGTTAAAGCATGGAAAGTCATGCTCAGAAGAAACAAGAAATCCAGTGGAGTCTATGGGTTGTAGACTTTAGTTGAAAATATTCTGTTCCAGTACTTTTGTTCTCTTAAAAAACTGAGCGCTTTGATACAAAAGCATTATATTCTATGTTGTTTAATATATGTAGATGTAAATAACAGGGAATAAAAGCTGAAACTCTGATCTCTCCTCTTATATCCATCTTTTGATCTCACAAAAATGTCGATAATACGCAGCAAAAACTTTTAATTGCCTTACTGTTCCAACACTTTTGGATGGGATGTTAATCTTGATATCTTTTTCTTTGTCCTCAAACTATCAGCATTTAATACAATAACTAGAATATATGCAATTGTCAGATAAAAAGATTGGTAGAATTATTAATGCAATCTAAAGTATTACCTGGCCGTTAGCTTTAATTGCTAGAATGATGAATATGAAGAAGTCGAAAATGTTTATGAGCTGACAAAATTTTAATTTCTTACCTTAAATATTTCATGTTCCTTAATGGTGAAAACTATCTGCTGGTGCATCATCACCTTACAGGCAGATGATGCACTTGGCAATTTATCTGGGTGCTGTAGATGGGCAATGGACCAGGCAACAGCCAAAAAAGTCAGACAGTGGGTCAGAAATTTATTCAAGTGTTTCCAGGCAACAAGAAAACATGAATAAATTGTGAAGAAAGCAGCAGTTCTGAGTCCGCTGCGTGGACGCGTTTGCCCCTCAGAAATGCCAAAAAATAGTGTGCAGTGTGTCACTGCTAGGAGCCGCAACAGCAGTCACAGGTTACATTACCTGAGCTGACTAGGGCTGCACATAAAGCCTCCCCGCTTCCAGGGATGTTGGTGTCCCAGTCACTAAGGACACGGATCAGCTGATGAGGATTTTGACTGGTACCTGTGTTTTTAAGAGTGTTTCTACCTTCTAAAATGCTATTTCTTTACGTTTGCTCAAAAATTACTAATGGTCACATATAAAAAAGAACCCTAACGTAAACTTCAGAAATGATGATTAATAAATCAGATGATCAGTCAGTATTAATGCACAATAGCAAGCATGGATTTCACAATGATTCCCTAAAACAACAACACTGCATGCTTGTCAAATCAATCTACTTTGATGGAATGATTGACATATTAATACTCTCGACATTAAAATGAATATTCTAGGTTGAAATAAACGATACTGAAAAGCGGTTCAAAATTTCATCAGGAGGTTACCTGTTTTTCGTATACCTCCATCTGCAGGGCAGGTGTATTCACTTGCAGCAAGCAGGAAACAAGTCCCCGTGCTCCGGCGGTCCTGTTCCCGGGTACTGGACCTACGCATGGGGACCCTCTCCTCTGGAGACATGGTGAGGTCACTGCCCCCACTACAGTCTGCAGACAGAACTATGAGAAAAATGAAATGTGTACATTTGAGATTTAGTTTCTTTGATTCATGGAATTCATAATATACTGGCACTGAACTTGTGAACCCCGGAGTTACAGTATAATGTCAAAATAACTGCACAGTTTGATACCATCGAAGTTTTAACTCTTTTACAGTCAGGTGAAAAAGAAAGTACACCCTGTTTCGGTTTGACAGTTTTACATGTCAGGACATACAATGCCTATAAAAAGTGTTCACCTCCTGTTTGATGTTTCACCCTTATTGCTTTAATCATGGTCAATATAATTTGGCTTTTTTGGGGGTTATTTGAATACTTTTTATAGGCATTGTAATTTAAAAAAAAAAATCATCTGGTCCTTGACAGGTTCTAAAATTATTTAAATGTAACCTCTGGTGTAAAACAACACATGGCAGATTCCATTGTGTCAATATGTATTTAAAAATGAAGAAAACATGCAGAAGCCATGGAAAAACTAGGTGCACCTCATGATTCAGTCACTTGTAGAACCACCTTTAGCAGCAATAACTTGAAGTAATAGTTTTATGTATTACTTTATCAGTCTCTCACATCACTGTGGAGGAATTTTGGCCCACTCTTCTTGACAGTGTTGCTTCAGTTCATTAAAGTTTGCGTGCACTTGTTGATGCACAGCTGTCCTAAGGTCATGCCACAGCATTTCAGCTGGGTTGAGTTGTCATTGCAACATCTTTATTCTTTTTCAACAATTCTGTTAGAGATTTGCTGCTGTCTTTGGGATTGTTTTCTTGTCGCATCACCAAATTTCAGCCAAGCTGTGATTCAGACGGCCTCACATTTGATTCTAAAATCCTTTGGTATACAGAGCAGTTCACGGTTGACTCCATGACTATAAGTGCCCAGGTCCTGCGGCTGCAAAACAAGCCCAAATCATTACCCCTTCACTACCGTGATCTACGGTTGGTATGAGGTGTCTGTCCTGATATGCTGTGTTTGGTTTTTACCAAACGTGGTGCTGTGCATTGTGGCCGAACATCTCCACTTTAGTCTCGTCTTGCCAAAGGATAGTGTTCCAGTAGTCTTGTGGTTTGTTCGGATCCAATTTTCTTAACCTAAACCACGTTGCAGAGCTCCTTTCAAACAAGCCATACTTTGGTAGCTTTTGTCTAATTGTACTGTTGCCTCACAGCAAGAGGGCACAGGTTTGAGTCCACCAGCTGGCCAGTTGGGCCTTTCCGTGTGGAGTTTGCACGTTCTCCCTGTGCTTGTCTGGGTTCTCTCTAGGCACTCCAGGTTCCTCCCACATTTTGAAGACATGCGATGGGGTCAAGGTAGTTGGCAATTTGTAACTAACCGTAGCTGTGAATAGCTGTCTTTCTCTCAGCACTGGCCCTACGATGGAGTGGGAACCTGTTAATCTGTACCTTGCCTCTCTTTCTATGACAGCTGGGGTGGGCTCCAACCCACCTGCCACCCTGAACCCGATAAGCGGAAGAAAAAGATGGCTGGACTGTCGCGAACTTTAAGATTTAATATGGTAACTGAGGCACATAGAATCGCAGATGTAGCTTTTGTTTGTTTTGCAATTTCTCTGAGCATTGCACAGTCTCACCTTGGGGTGAATTTGCTGGGACGTCCACGTCTTAATAACTGTTCTCACTGTAGAAAAATGGACTTCAGTTTAAAATAGCCCTATAACCCTTTCCAGATTGACTGGCAATGTTATTTGCTTCTCTAAGACTATGCTGATGTCTTGCCTTCTTGGCATTGGTCACACTAGTTAATGATCAAATAATTAGTCAAGTGAATTTGTTTAGCAGCATCTAGCTACTATTTACCCTCCTTTTTCCTTAAGCAGCAAGGATGTACTTCAATTTTTACACATTGCTTCTGCATTTTAGCTTAGTTTTTGCTCAATAAATAATTACAGTGTAATCTTGCTATTCATCTAAGATTGCATTTTTTATCTTTTTTAATTTTTGTAATTTTAAGGCCTGCTAGGGGCCAGGTGATTTCTTATTACGCCATCATATGTAAAACCTTAGAACTGAATGAGGATGTACTTTCTTTTTCGCATGACTGTAATGACAGGTTTCCCTTCACAGACACAACAGAACAAGTTACCAGGCAATTCAAACTACACTCCTCAAGTCTGCCTTTAACATTGTCCATTTACGTTGTTGAACACAAGCTGAAAATACCAACTGAACGTTCCTGCCTTTCTCTGTGAGATAAACATGCAGATGCGTCAGATTCCACCTGAGCGCTGTATCAGCCAGTATCTTCCTAAGACACTTCTTTTCAAGAATGGTGCATAATGTCTTCTCAGCAAGATTTGGTTCACACATCATTACTCATAAGGTCTAAGAATATTGCAATAGTGATAATAGGATCCTTGAGGTGATGCGATGCAGCCTCCAAAGTGTTTTTTTTTTCTTTTCGCGTGAACAACTGGAAATAAATAGTTTCCCAGTTCAACCAAAAATTGGATCATGGGTTGATATTCTCAAAATTTCAGTTCTATCCAACTTCTATTTTTTTGTATTCAGAATTTTATTCCCTAAAGTCTTACTTGGTGTTTAACTCCATTTTACGTCATGTTTCAATTGTCCCCGGTAGCACAGTGATTTGCACATTCACCTTTAAAGCAAAAAGTCCCTGGTTCGATGCCAGGGGGGGACACAAGCCCCTCTCACCATGGAGCGTTGCGTCAGGAAGGATATCTGGTGTAAAACCTCTGCCAAATTACCAATGCGGATTAATTCACCCCTTGGTGGAGAATACAAGGGAGCAGCCGAAAGGTGCATTTTAAATAATCATGTTTCAATTATATTAGTATGGTACTGAAACCAGGAGAAATGTTCAACTTATGTGATTTAAACATACATTAATCCATCAAACATATATATATATATATATATATCTACAACCCCAAATCACAAAAAGTTGGGACAGTATGGAAAACGCAAATAAAAAATGAAAGTAGTGATTTCTAAATTTACTTTGACTCGTATTTCATTGCAGACAATACAACAGCACATTATTTAATGTGTTCCTCATGAATTTTATTGTTTTTTTCAAAAATAAACACATTCCAATTTTGGTTCTTGCAACACATTTCAAGTTGGAACAGTAAAGCATTTA
>VUQH01071500.1:0-28686 GCA_015106775.1 Etroplus canarensis | reverse complement strand
TGCAATGGTGATGGACAGATTGACAGATGAGGTCAGGCAGGAGTATTGATGGACAATGATGTTTGCAGATGACATTGTGATCTGTAGTGAGAGCATGGAGCAGGTGGAAGAGAGCCTGGAGAGGTGGAAGCATGCACTGGAGAGAAGAGGAATGAAAGCCAGTCGAAGTAAGACAGAGTACATGTGTGTGAATGAGAGGGAGGCAGGTAGAACGGTGAAGATGCAAGGAGGAGAAGTAGTGAAGGTGGATGAGTTTAAAACCTGGGATCAACCGTCCAAACCAATGGACAGTGTAAAAGAAAGATGAAGAGAGTTCAGGCAGGATGGAGTAAGTGAAGACAAGTATCAGGGGTGATTTGTGTCAGAAGGATAGCAGCAAGAATGAAAGGGAAGGTTTACAGGATGGTAGTGAGACTGCTATGAGTGCTGCTATGAGTGTCCCCATAGTGTAGTGGTTTACACATTTGCCTTGCAAGCGAAAGGTCCCTGGTTCGATATCAGGTGGAGACAAAAGCCCCTTTTACCACAGACGATTGCGTCTGAAAGGGCACCCAGTGTAAAACTCTGTTAAATTACCGATGTGGAATAATTAGCTGTGGTGATAATACAAGGGAGCAGCTGAAGGTACATACAGGAAGGCCTGTTATGATGTATGGTTTGGAGATGGTGGGTCTGACAAAAAGACTGGAGCTGGATGTGGCGAAGTTGCTGAGATTTTCACTAGGAATGGACAGGATTAGAAATGAGTATATCAGAGGGACAGCTCAGGTTGAGGTATTTCAAAATAAAGCAAGAGAGGCATATGTGGAGGAGGGATAGTAGGTATATTGGACAAAGGCACACAGGAAGAAAAGAAAGACCACAAAGAAGATTCATGGATGTAGTGAAGGGGGACATGCAGAGGGTTGGAGTGACAGAAGACAGGTGAAATGGAAGATGACCTGCTGTTTATTTAAGAAGAAATGTTTGCAGGATGAATAACAAATCGTCTTATTGCACCTTAATAAACTTGTAAAGCTATTGAATCACGAGGGTAAAGTTCAATATCTTATGTTAGACTTAATTAATATGTGTCTAAATATTAATTTACTTTGTTAATTAATTCATTTTTTAAAAACGTATTTCCCGTCTCATTGCTTCTAATGTGCTTCTTCCGGTTGCCTGAATCAGGGGACTCAAGAGGTAATAACTGGCAACCGAGGTTAGATTAGCAGAGCAGGACAGCGGGCCTTTAGCAGTTACCTATCTCTCTACCTCTCCGTCTTCGTTCGCACAGACTACAAAGAAAATTCTACTTGTGCTAATATACTGCGCTTTGGGATCATGTCGGTAAGCACCGTTATATTATCATGAACGAGACGTACACAAGTGTAGTAATGCTTTTATAATTTTAGCAGAAGTTTTCGATTCTGTTCACAGTAAATTTTCATTAAAGATGGCGGCTAGCGTCTGTTAGCTTAGCTACCTTGCTAATGTTGAAATAGCTCCGAATACCGCTGCGGTGAAAGCATAAAGAACAAACGCAAAGAGATGTAGCCCCTGTAGATTTGATGATTGATTAGAGGTTTCCCAATCCACAAGGTCAATAAAATCCTACAGATTTAATCCAAAATAGTGGTTATAGATCAGCAGTAGTGACATAGCTAAGCTAACAGTTAATTCACATTGCGGTGAGCTGTGTTATGTGTATCAGCTACAGTTATGCCGTTGAAATGCACTCTTTAAAGCGCTGTTTTTTGTCTTTTTAGTAGCCAAACTAAACGGCAAGTTGCACCTTGACTTAAGTGTTCGAGTATGTTAAACTTGTACCACGGTATGGTAAAAAATTGCTGAGCAATGCAAAAAGACATTTACCAGGTAAAGAGTAGGCAGGCTGTAAATGCAGTACTGCAGCCCATCCAAACTAGAACCTTGTTCATATCTTTAATCTACTGTAAAGTGACCGTAAAATGCGCAAATCAGAATCCTTTATTAAGACTTAATTATTAGACTTGCCAACTTCAGAAGTTTTCTGATGATTCTGAAGTAGTAGCGTGTATTATAGAGGGTGATGAGGAAGAGTACAGCACTATGGTGGGCAACTTTGTCACGTGGGCTGAACAAAGCCATCTGCAGTTTAATGTGACAAAGGCTAAAGAGATGGCCGTGGACCTGAGAAGTACCAAAATGCCAGTGACCCCAGTTTCAAGGGGTCTGAGTAGAGATCCTCTACGCTGTAGTGTGCTAGGGCAGCAGATTGAGGGTAGCGGACACCACCAAATGCAACAAGTGTCTTTGCTTGTAGGGTTGCTATTTGTGCAGCCACGTCAGTCTGAGGTGTAAGCTGCATCCCGGAGGCTAGGAGGGTTTGCCACATTAAGGACGGGGTTTGAGGCAAGCCAGTAACATTGTGGATGTGGCACTTGACTCTAACAGTGATATCCGAAAGGAAGATGCTGTCCGAATTAAAGACAATATAGGGCTATCCTTCACATCCTCACGTGACATGCTGAACAGGCACTTTAAACCACAGGAAAATCCCCATCAGATGCAATTAAAATTTACTTTGAAACATTTTTTTTAAAGTAGGGTTTATTTTACTAGGGTTTATTTTAGAGAGAGTTGAGAGCTGACTAATTGTCAGCTCTCAGTTTCCCTGGCTCAAAACAGGCTTTTGGGGCACGCTCAACCACGATTGGTCCACAAGAAGTTAAGTCAAAGAGTCTCTGTTACCCAATTTAACAAAATTTCATGCATTTTCTGGTATTTTTTTCCATTTCACAAACAAAAAAGGCATTCTAACCTTAAGCAGATTAACCCCAACTTAAAGAAAAGGAAAAGACTGGTCTAATATATTTTATCACAGTCCTGGTCTCTTTTTTATGAAAGGGCACCTCCTTTTCTCTGCTTTTACAAGTACGTACAACTTGGAAATCATTACTTGAATATACTGCACTTAAATAATTAGCTACTGACACAATTTCAAATGTTTGTTTCAGGCGAGTGACAACGACTCTGTCGACTTGACCAGATCAGGATCTCCAGTTCATCACAGAAAAAAGCATATGGAGTCATCTAGGTCTCCCAGAACCTCCAAACACCACCATTCACGGTCAAGGTCACGCTCCAGGGACCGAAAACGTTAGTATTTAGCATTTGGGTTTTCTTATAATTTGTGCAGATTTGTGCACTGTAAATCACATACTTCTCCAGAATCTGGTCCACTACCTGCATAATATCCTGTACACTGTGGCTTTGCTGTATACTTGTCCAAATGTCATCTTCTGAACCACATTTTGCCAGACAAATTTGATCACATACTTATTTTTCAAATGTACCTTGCTGTCTGTTTATTCCAGGCGACAGAAAGTACAGACGCAGTCGCAGCAGGAGCAAAGAGGTAATTAATACCTTCGTATCTATAGTTAGAAACAAATTTGTTGTAATTTTTGAAGGCCTAAGTTATATTCTTTGTTAGTTTTAAGTCAAGGTGAGTATGTTTTATTAGGTTAAACATTTTATAATAGCCAAAGTTAAGAAGAAGAGAAATATATGGTGATGGGCTTACTCACATGGAAAGGGTCCTTTTTGCCTTCCTTGTGTTCTCATGTCTCAAAGGAAGCTTGTGTCCTTGGATATCTGTCATTATTTGTTACCATTTTAAATGGTGAAGAGTAGTTTTTCCTTTTATTTTATTTTTTTTTTTGTTAAATCCTGTGTGGAGATCACATGATAACATTTCTACAATAAATCATACTCAGCGTGCTAATGCACGAAGAGACTGAACAGAAGACCCTGCTGACATAGCAAAATAATATGCCTACTACTGGGACAGGTAACTATCTGCCATTCAAACTCCTATTTGTCTCACATTATGAGTAGAAAATTGGAATTAACTCTTGCATTTCTTACAGCTGGGGATGGGTATAATTATTCTAATTAAACTCAAATTTAATCCAAACAGAATCAAATGTGTGGGTGTAAAGAGTAACTTTGATGCCCATCCCTACATCAACCTTTCAGTGGGTACAAATTAATTAAGTTTGCACTGAATTGTTGTTGCCAAATTGAAAAAACACCTCCTTAAAGTGTTATTGCCTCCTAGTTTTAATGCACTCTTTTAAATTTAATGAACTTACTGGTTTAATCACTTCCTATATACCAGAGTTTTTCATTCAATAAATGCCCACACTTGCAGTTATTCTCTAAGAATGACATTCTGTGATTTTTATGGAAATGGGTTTGAAATGACAAGGTTTTGTTCAACTTGTCAATTTTATGACATACTTTATGCTGTAAGCCATGGTACTAACTCTTTTTGTTGCACTATTTTCCTGAAAGAGACAACTTCTTCTTAAAACAGGCACGAAAGAGGGACTCTGAGAAGCCATCAAAGTCGCACAGAAAAACAGAAGAAGAGCAAGAGAGACTTTCGGCAGAGAATGGAGAGGAGCGATCCAGACGCAAGGAGAGGAAATCTTCGAAGGGCCGGAGCTTATCCAGGTCACACTCCAGAGAGAGGTTAGTGTAGTCAGTAAAGTATGTAAAGAAAGCGGGATTTCTCCTTACTTTTGTAGAGATGGAAGAAGAATAATTGTGGGTTTTGTTGATGATACTTGGGCTGTATAAAAAATACACATCTTTTTTAATATAGAGCAGACTTGTGTTAGGTTTTTTGTGATCGGTCATTTATTGGCTTTGTGTCAAGAAAAGTAGATCACCTATTTGATTATTTCTAGAAGTAGCTTTAGATTGACATTATTAATTTCTTGGATTCGCATTGCTTTCAGACGGCACCACAGCAAAAGTAGGGACAAACGACGATCACGCAGCCGGGACAAGAAGAAGAAGGCCAGGTCTCGCTCAGGTTCAAGGACCAAACACCGTCACCATAGCAGAAGTCGTAGTAAGAGCAGGTGGGCTCAGTTGAAATTAGAGCATCTTTTGCAGTGATGAAGGTCTTTGAACTTTTATCCTTTCATTTTACACATGACTGACAGTATGTTTATTGAATTGGTTTGTCTTTTCCTCCAGGGAGCGAAAGAAAAGAACTGAGAAGGTGCGCAGAAAGAGTCGAAGCAGAACTGTTAGTCCACCTGCCTTCCGAGGCCGAAACACAGCCATGGATGCACAAGAGGCCTTGGCCAGAAGGTGAGAAAATGGCTGACAGGGAATTTACGGTGTAGATGCTTGGTTGTAATGGATTTAAAGCAATGTTATTGCTTCTCAACTTTTTTGTATAGATGCTACCAAATTGTCACTTCTTTTAAGAAGTTAAAATAATTTATGTGCAAATTATGATTAATTATATTCTTGGAGCCTAACAAAATAGATTTAAAGGCCACCATAACAATTAAGACATGTTATTAAAGCTCAGATGGAAGTTCATGTTTGAATTTGTTATGGTAATGTAGTTCATAAATAATATAAAATAAAGTATATTTTTAGGGAACAAATTCTTATAAGGTGTGTTTTCCACATTTATGGTATCTGCTGAATCCTTTTTTGGTTTAACTAGTTGAGTAAATAGTCTTCAGTTTTCTTACCAGGCTAGAGAGAGCAAAGAAACTGCAGGAGCAGAAAGAGAAGGAAATGTTCGAGAAACAGCAGCAGCAACAGCAGGAGATAGCTGCAGGTGAGAAGTGCTAATTGTACTGTTTTGAAAAACTTCACAATCAAGTCAAGATTCAGTGATTCATGTTTGTTTTGTTTGCTGCCCCCATTTCAGCTGCAGCTGCTGCTGCAGCAGCTGCCTCAAACCCTGCCCTCAACGTGGCGGCGCTCCTGGCCTCTGGGACGCAGGTTACTCCTCAGATTGCCATGGCTGCACAGATGGCAGCCCTACAAGCAAAGACGCTAGCAGAGACTGGTATTGCTGTACCCAGCTACTACAACCCATCTGCTGTAAACCCAATGAAATTTGCAGAGCAGGAGAAAAAGAGGAAAATGTTATGGCAGGGAAAGAAGGATGGGGTAAGGCTTGATTTTCCTGGTATGTTTATCTATGTATCAGTGCTCTTTGTCTTTTGCTATTAAATTGTTTAAACAGATGTTTAAAAAGATGAAAAAGTGTTACTTTGATGTCATATTAATCATTATGGTTTTTATTTTCTAAGGAGAAGTCCCAGACAGCTGAGCTGTGGGAGAAACTTAACTTTGGAAACAAAGACCAAAATGTTAAATTTCGTAAGCTGATGGGTATTAAAGTAAGAGCTGTTATTTTACTAATTTTTGTTTTAGTTCAGTCCACCACTTTTAGCTTTTCAAGGTACAAGTTGTCAAGGTTAAATTGGAATGTTTTTCTCTGCAGGGAGATGATGAAATAGAAGCTTCCAAACCACTAAATGATGACGGCATGAAGACTCTTCAGAAGCAGGAGGAGATGTTTAGGAACCTCGATGTTCAGTATGAGATGGCTCGTTCTCAGACCCACACACAGAGGGGAATGGGCCTTGGCTTTTCGTCCTCATTCTCACGTGGAATGGATTCCATGTAGTGCCAAACTCTAGCTGTCATCACCACTCTTTTGATCTTATGGGACTCCCAATTCATTGCTAGCCCTCAAGCTTGCATGGATGTTTCGCTGAACATGTAATTTATTTAAAGAGAAAGGTCACATAGTGGAACATATTGTAAATAGCCAGTTGCTGAGTTCATCTCAGTGTTTATTAATCTGTACATCTTTGGAAAAGGAAGCATCGTTTTGATGGGTTGATGCTGGATAAAAGTACTTATGTTTTGAATAATGTAACTTTTTTTAAAACGCTCAAATATCTTGTGATTGTTTGAACATAAACTGAATATGTGTTTCAAGTGAACACTGTTTACATCCATTTAGCAAAAGGTATCCGAGGTTGAAGTAGCAAAATCTGAATCCTTTAGTTTCTCTTCTCCTGACTGGGAAAAACATCTTATGTAAAATGCAATATGTATTTTATGTATTACAAGCTGGGTTGTAATACATTGGTCTTCTGAATTGCCCTGTACAGAGATGAGCCTGAGGGGAGTAATTATGTTTCAAATGTTCTTGAAATAAATTAGTTTTGTGTCTGGAAAAAGGTTTTTATAACGCATCATCTAATTTTTTTATGTGCTGTGTGTGAGTAATAACAGTTTGCTTCAAATTAAGGGGATGCTGGAAAAATAAAATCATAAGCAATATTTTTCCCAACATCAATTTATGACATTTTTGCTGAAAGTTTTTAATATTTACCTGTGCCCTGCTTGTTACCAAATGTGAGAAATAATATGCGTATTAAATACAAGAAATTACTAAATACCTCAAAAAACATTTATTAGGATATAAAAAGCTGTTAAACAGGTCTTCTCTTGGTACTTGGATAAAAATCCACTTTTACTTGCATATAAGTCTGGAGTACAACACGTGAGCAACACCAGTGATGAGGTTGTGGTTGGCAAACTCGAGAATGAGGAGTAGGATTGGATATTCGCTGTGTCTCTTTTCAAAGTTGGACTCCTCACTTAAGCCCATCCAGTGTAGTAACAGTGTCTTCATGGCTTCAGGGAAGAGCTCCATGGCTAGGTCTTCAGCAGGCGGCAAGTCACTAATGTGCTCAATATGCTGAAATTTAAAGCCCTCCACTTTCTGCCTGATGCTGTTGTTGGCTGCATGAAACTCTTGGCCAAGCCAACGTGCTATGCAACTAAGCAGAGAGCTTGAATACACAGGACCCCAGTCTTTGGAATTTAGCAGGGCTAGCACAGTTTCCGTCACATCTTTTTCTTCAGGATTACCATTTAGGTACTGAGTTGTTATCTCCAAAAGCAGCAACACGGTTTCCATCTGTTCTGAGCAGTTTTGAGGTTCAGATGACAAATGTTCACCCAAGTTGTGCAATTTTTCTCTGACTCTGGATACAACCAGTTGGCTTTGCTCAGATTGTAAGCTCTGCTTGGGAAAAGAACAATAATTGTGATCTGCTGACATATCAGCTGTGTCTGTGCCAGTAACATCCACAGATTCCTCATTAACCTGGCAATAAAGAGGTTGTGAAATGGCATCCCTTGAGTCTGCGTGACACTGGCTGAGGGACATGGAACAGTTCAGCTGCTTACTCAGGCTGTAGCTCATTTGCAGAGGGCTGTCATTGATCTGTGTTTTCCAGACATCCTACAGAGGACAGATATTACAAAATATACTGTGATATAAAAACAAAATGAATAAACGTGGATAGTGTGTACCTGGAAGTTCTCCAGCACAGCAAGCTGCTCTTGCTTATTGTAGATCTCAAAGGCTACTCGAAAAAGTCCCTGAATGCTGTAGAACCACAGGCTGTTATTTGTAGAAGGTACCTTCAAGCCATGAAACCTGAAAGCTGCAGCACATTAGTGTGTCAGTGTGTAAGTGCAATAGGGTGAGATTATATATTATGTTTATTTTCCCTAAAAAAACTATTCATTCTTCATAGCTTCATTTACAATTTCTTCCATCTGGTTGTCTGCAGCCCTTACTTGTGGGGCCCACAAAACAGTTTAAGAACCGCTGATGTAAGGCTATGTTTATTTCTAATATTATGTTCACATTTTACCTGAGGAAAAAGTTATTCTTGTGGCAAGTCCTTTCTTGGCAAACTTGGCATGGTATCTGGGATGGTTTTCTGTACGGATGTCAGTGTTTGAGAGGAGATCAGCTCCCAAATAGAGAGGAATCACTGAACCCTGAAACAAAGAACAGATAGACTAAAATTATATAGTTTTTAACCAAGCCTAAAAAAAGTTTATACAATTGTTTTTGGATGGCAAAAGTATTTACAAGTCAATTATTTATTGATATCTAGATAAAGAAGTTTAATTGGACCTCATATTGGTGTTTGGATAGGATGACTAGATGTTCATTCTTCTTCATATGAGACTGCACAGCATTTGTATCCCTTGTCCCCCTGCCCCATATTATTCAGACAGTGTCCTACATTTTGACTGGATCTAGCTATCTAAAGTTAGTCACCAAGTTACACAGATTTTTGTGGAACATGACAAAGACTACAAGAAAATACAGTAAAGAACATCTAATTAACTGGTGAGAGGTGATTCTCTCAGTGTTCTTTTTCCCAGTTTTTAGAGTTTTGCTGCCATCAGATTCAAGATCAGCTAGTATTTTTTAATCAAATAGTAAAATGTCTCTGTTTCAACATTTCGTGTTTTCTGTGTTCTTTTGTGAATAAAAAAATTGGTTGACAAGATTTGCAAGTTTGTATTTTTTATTTCTATTTTACACCTTTTTGGAACTGGGGCTGTAATATTAGACAACAGTTTTACATGTTCTTGGGATACAAAAGGAGAATGCATGAGAGCAAGAAGACTATTTCATAAGACTGAACTGCAGCTGAATGGTATTCTCATTATATGTCCTTATTAAAGAAGTTTATATGGTCAGTTTTAAATAAAATATGTTCTTCATACGCGTAAATGCCTTTTTGCATCAGTGTCACCCTGTGTTTGGACGTCTGCATTGTGTTGGTGATCTCACCCTCTTAGTGAGAGCCACAGCTAATGGAAATATAATTTAAAAACAAATCTATAATCTATAAGAGCAGAACCACCTTTGAGCCATTAACTCACCTTGATGGTGCACTCTGTCAAGCTGAACGATGTCAGATCCACCAGGTAAATAAAACGAATTTTCCTCAACCCTCCATCCCACTGCGGTAACGTTATTGGGGTAACTGAGCAATCTGACATTGCTGGAAGCAAGCGAAGCGACTTATTAAGTCACAGTTAAGTCTGTGAGACTCAAAGTTGCAGCAAAACAGCGACTGTTGCTTAGGAGTAAACAAAGCCAGCCGGCCTCAACAAACTGAAACAACTACGAACGGAACCCTTGCGATTTATTTTGAACCCTCAACGCTGTCTCACAGGACAAAGTATAGAAGACCAGAAGTGTCGCGGAAATTGAAATGAAGCATTAAAAAATATTCATCCACTAATAACTAGTTCGAATAGAAAAGGAATGTACAAATAAAGCCATGAAACACTCAATAATAAATTCTGAATTCACAATTGAAACTATGATTGTCAAAATTCTTTTTAAAACCCATTTTGGAATTTTTTGTATAAACTATTTTGAAATCATTTTAAAAATCCCTTTTGAAATCCTATTCAAAAACCACTTTTGAAATTATTTTGAAAATCCTTTTTGTAAAGGATTTCGAAAATCATTTTCATAATTTTGAATTTAGAAATGTTTTTTTAAAAGAGACTTTTATTGATTGTTTTTCAGAATCAAAATACTTTATGATTTCCCTGGGGGAAATTACTTAAATTTCAGACACTCTGTTGAATATACATAAATATTAATATAACAAATAAATATAAATATATGTGAAATGCAATGTGTTAACAGTTGGATACACAGAAACAGTGAATATAAGTATGGGTATGAAGTAAAAGTTTATATACATCTGTAATCTGTAAACCGTAATATGTATCTCAAGATCAGAATACTTCTTTATCTTGAAAATTCTTATGTTACATCTGGTAAATATAAATAAATATGAATACTAGAAATAAAGTTTATTTGTAAATTCCTTTCCATTTGAACAATGTGTTTATGGAATAATAGTTCATTTAAATAATTTTTTTAATTCTTCTTTTTACTGTTGAATTATTACTGTATTCGTTTAATGCTTTATTCCAATTTCTGCAGCACTCCTGCTTCTCCATAAAATGGAGAGGTTAAATGGAGAAACCAAGTGAACGAGATTTCAAAAACAATGTTGCCAATTCCGAAACGTTTTTTTAAGAAGAGGTTTTTTATTGATAGTGTATTTGGCTTATTTGTAAGTTCGTTTTCCATTTGAACAATTTATAAATAGATTAATAGTTCAATAATGCTTTAGTTCTGTGACACTCTTGGTCCTCCATAACAAAGAGCTGTTGTGCTCATAATGTAAATCTATAATGAAATACATTAAAAGTCACACTGGCTAAAAGTGTGTCATATTTTCTTTACTTCAGTTTCCTCTTTTTCGTGGAGTATTTTTTTCAACAACAGCGTGACACATTGCTACCTTTAATACAACACTGCGGGCTACAAGCAGCGATGGAGCGGTTCCCGATCATGTGACAAAAGGAGGGCCAATGAGTGCGGAGAGAAGTTGAATTCGACCTGTGAACTCCCGACGTGCTCCGCGGAGCTGCGTTAAAGATGGCTGAGCTTCAGTTTGGGGACCGTGAGCTCTTTCAGCAGCTCGATGACTCTGCTCCACCGGTCCCGGCGCACATTCGCTTCACAGACCATGAAGACCAAGACGAGACGGGCCAGCTTCGGAACAGACTCGAGGAGTGCGATGACTACATCCAGAGGCTCACTGAGGAAAATATCCTTGTGTCAGTGCGGGTGTAGCACTAGCTGACATCTGCTAACAGCCTGTAACCAAAACACAACCTGGAAACGTCTGCTCATAACCCCCACCTTTATTTTGCAGCGTTCGTGTGTTTTTCTCCTTAACTCATAGACCACATAAATTATTACGAAGGAAGCTGAACATCCTGACACGACCAAGGTATTTATGAGACATTTATTAATGGTCATTTCAGATAAAACGAAACTGCCAGCCCTAACCCTCCGCTGTTTTCTTCCCAATGGTACAGCGGCATCACAGTTGATGACGTTAACACTGATGGGCCTCTTCTTCAGATCCTCTACGCTAACAACCTTGTTTCAAAGTAAGTAGTATTTTCTTGTCCTTTAAATGGGTATATCACATTACTTTAAATGTATTATTTTTAAATCGTGGACATATTTGACATTTATCTCCCATTTTTACAGTATAGTTAATTAGACACATTCACACATGAATCACATTTTGACTTCAAAGAGAATAATCAGCGTCTCCTTGCTAGGAAATGTCGTCAGGAAATTGAAGACTGTGTGTGCAGTGTGATTTTGAAACACCACAAACCAGAGTATGACAAGAAGAAATCCTCTTTTAGCATCAAACCTCAGGTATTTACCCAGAATTCATTTTACAGTGCTGTACAAAAGTTTTGAGCCACCCTTCTTTTTGTAATATTTTCTATTCCAAGAGCCAGACTTTTTTCAATTTTTTTAAGTGTCTTGAGCAATATTTCTCCAGGGTTTCTGAAGGTCTTTCAAAGTTTTTCCTTTGGACATTTGCTGCTTTTTCACTTATTTTCTGTTCAGTCCATGTACCTGACCATTTTCAGAGAAATGCTTTTTTAAAGCCATGTAATACTGACCTGTGAATCATTTAAACATTGGATGAAGGGGTGAAGCAGTGTTATCTACACAGAGAACCAAAATTAAATTGTATCTTTAGGCACATTGTTCCTAGCTGCCTGTCTTTTTTTTTCTTTTCATTTTATTTATTTATTTGTATATAGCAGGGAAAGTAGTGCCTTGAAGTGTAGTGAATACACATTCAGCTTCCTAGCGAAAGGTCCCTGGTTCAATTCCAGGTGAGGACACAAGCCCCTCTCACAGTGGAGGGTTGTGTCAGGAAGGGTATCCAGTGTAAAACCTCTGTCAAATTATCAGTGTGGAGTAATCTGCTTTGGTGACCAGTTGGGGAAAATACAAGGGAACAGCTGAAAGTACATTTATATATAACAATGACAATACATATTAACATTGCTGCATTCAAACAGAATACAACCGATGCAATGTACATAGGACTCCTAACTATTACTGATTTGCAGACCTTGGCCCTGGTTAGGCTTGTAAAGACAACCTGCCATTTCAGTCATTAAAAAACAATAGAACAAACAAACATTAAAAAAACAACAGTAACTAAAACAAAAAACGAAAATATCCCACTTCGGCCATCACCAATTTGCCATTGTTTAAGCCATAACATTTCCTTTCCATTAAAAATTGAGAAATCAACTAATATTTTTATCTCTGATGGCAAAGTAATTCAGATCTGTGAGCTCTTAACTGTATATGTTAAAACATAAAACAAGATTTTATGTTTTGGTAATTTACAGTCACCATGAGGAGCTCCCTTGTTGATTACACCCTTACTGCTTGTAGGTTTTAAAATCATTTGACTGACTGGATCAGGAGCAAGACCATTTATGCTTTTAAAAATCAACTTTCAGAAATGAAAATTTATGAAATTGTCAGAGCTTAAAATAGATTTTTCCAAAATTTTACATTGATGCCACTTCATGAGTCTGTTTGAATATGTACATTATCCGTTTTATTGCTGATTCGTTCCAATTTTTTTACTTGAATTTACCAAAAATGCCAAAGATAACAGTTTGACAGGCATAAAATAGTACTTTTGCACTAACAAGGTTATTCCCAAAGATTAGCCAAAAACTTGTCAGCGGATCCTTAAAAATTTAAAGAAACCGGACAAGTGGCAGACCTAAAAACTATCTATGGCAGACAAACAGTATCTGATACCACGTTCCCACTGTAGGCAATTTGGATTTTTTTGCTGAGATCCAATTTTTCTTTTTCCTATGGTCGTTCACATTATAATTTAAATGCGACTGCCATCAGACTCCACTGTGAACAGTCTCCGGCCCTGAAGTGACTTGCATGTGCAGAAGAAAGCGTGATGTCACATGCAAAACGCTCTGGCTGTGGAAGTAAATATGGGTGCTACACATTTCAGTGCCTGAGGAAAACTTCACTTTCTTTCCAGTGACTAGCTCCATCAATGCTTGTTGCCATGCTTGTTTTGTGCATTGTTCACATTTGATCTTGCTGCGTCTTGCCTCCCCCGACGCAGAATTATAGCGTCTGTCCTACGTCAGTGACATAAAAGTCGGATGAAATTCGACATGACTGTTCAGACTGACGTTGCTTTCAAAAATATCTGATTTAGGACCACATATTGAAGTGGCCCGAATCCAATTCAAAAAAATTGGATCTGGGCTGTTCAGACTGTCATCGACAAACCAGATCTGGGTTACATATGGGCAAAAAATACAGATTTGCCTGCAGTGGGAACGTAGTGTGAAAGGCATGTCCTTAAAAAAAATAGGTAAAAAAGCAATAAACACCTTACACAGGACCTGCTAGATGCATCTAGCCCTTTAGTTGATCCATCTGCTGTTTGCTAAAGCTTCATCAGAAATGGTCTCAATGGAAGGCTGGCTGTCAAGAAGATATTCTTAAACAGAAACAGGGAGAAAAAGCAGGGGTATGCCAGGTTACACAAGAAGTGAACTGAAAATGAGTGGCGACAGTTCTTATGGAGTAATCAATCCAAATTTGAAATTTGGGATCATCTTGACAGAGAATGGAACAAAAGGCAGCCACCATCCAAAGAATGACATTTAAATGTCCTGCAAGAAATCCGAAGAACTGTTGCTGAAAAAGACTTAAAGAAATGACATGAACGCTTGCCTAAGAGAGTTCAGGCTTTATTGAATAAAGAATAAAGGTAGTCATACCAAATATTGACTTTCACGCTTTTTTAGAATTCTACAAACTCTGTTTTGAACTTATGTACTATATTTCATTTATGTTTGCATGTTTCAGTGTGTCATTGCAGCTGTTTCCCATTTTCCAGCAAAATATAAAGAAATGAGGGGTCACTCAAGACTTTTGCACAGTGCTGTGCTATGCAGCTCAATATCAGTATTGCCATGAATTTGCTATTAAACATGTTTTACCATCTGTAAAGAATTCAGCTTTTGCTTTGGATGAAGATCCTGAGAAGATGTCTGCCAGTAGTGTGAGAACAACAACAGAAGCCTTTAAAGTGAGTATATGCTCTTATTTTTAATTTAATTATTTTTTTAATTTCCCAAAGGGAACCTCCCAAGGGATATCTATCTATGTATCTGTCTGTCTGTCTGTCTGTCTGTCTATTTGTCTATCTACAGTATCTATGGTATGTAGTCTACCTAGAAGTAATCTCGAGTAATGACTAATTGCTTAATATTTTTTGCCTTAGGTGGTTGGAAGTGTTTTGTATTTCACTACTTTCAGCGTTGATAAACTTGGACAGCCTCTGGTGAATGAAAACCCCCAGCTGACCGAAGGATGGGAAGTCCCAGCGTATCTTTAACGTGAATAAATTGAGTATTTACTGTCTGTGAAACATAAAATGGGGTGGCATTTAAGTAGTATGTAAGGATAAAATGCATAGCTGTATGGACAAATGTAATATAACCTTCCTGAATTGTTGCAAAGCTATCAACAAGTTTTCAACCAAGTAATTGGAACTGATGGACAAGAAATAGAAATGAAAGAAAAAAGGTGAGACTAGAATCATTTAACTGAAGCTTTATTTGGTTTCCATGTTCTCTTTATAACTTTGTTTATTTGATGTATACCATATTGGTATATCTCCTGTTATTTGTAGACCCAAGTCTATGTGTTTCAACTGTGGTTCAAGCAGTCATCAACTTAGAGACTGTCCTGAGGTACCATTATTAAAGGAATTCAAGGTTAATGTATAACAGAAGTTGAGAATTTTGTTTAACACATTAATGCATTATTACTCTCCCAGCCTAGAGACATGGCTGCAATTAATGAGAGAAGAAAGGAGTTTAATCAGAGCAATATCCAAGCCATGCAGAGTAACCAGCGATACCATACTGAAGTGGAGGAGCGGTTTGCCAAATACAAGCCTGGAGTCATGAGGCAAGATTTTTATTTTGCACAAATCTTGTCATCACAAACAACAACTAATTAGACAAAAGTATACCTTTAACCCTTAAATGTTTTTCACTGTGCTGTGCTTTTGAACAGTGAGGAGCTGTTGACAGCTCTTGGAGTTGATGGAAACACCCTCCCTCCGCTGATCTATCGCATGAGGCAACTAGGTTACCCACCAGGCTGGCTCAAAGAGGCAGAGATGGAAAATTCTGGTTTATCGCTGTATGATGGAAATGGTAGGCTTTTAAATAAAATTAAAAACCTTGTGGTCTCACCATTTTGTTTTACTTTTGAAAACTACTAGGGAAAAAGCTGAATGTTTTTCTAATTCACAGAGATTATATTGAGAATGTTTGTTTTTATTCTCTCTTGCAGCACCAAGTGATGCTAGTGTAACAGACAATACCAATTCACAAAACATCTCATATGATATTTCCAGACTGGTGGATTTCCCGGGCTTTAATGTACCTGCACCACTTAAAATGAAAGATGTAAGTGCTGTCATTTATATTTCCAAATGTCTGTCCAGTTCAGTTTTATCAGTTTTTTTTTTTTTGGCCAATATATTCACGAACAAGTAACATTTACACATTACACACACATACTGCATATCAATTCTTAATGTTGTTCTATTCATATATATTTTTTAATTTTAAATTTAAATGAACTCCTTAACGCAAATACTGTGCAAACCAGTTTTTAACAAAGTTGAGACACTGTGTACAATGTTTATAAAAGCATAACGCAGCAGTTTAAAAATCCTTTAAGCGTGATATTTCATTTGAAAAAAGTACAAAGATACATATTGAATGCTGAAATACTGTATAAGATAAGCTCATGTTGAATTGAGCACAAGTAACCCATTTCACAAAAAAGTGGGATAAAGGCAATGAAAGACTGTAGCTTTAAAAACCTTTGAAATCATCTCAACAGCTCATTAGGTTAATTGGCTACACTGGCCACACTTTATCAGTATTCTTTATTGGCTTCACAGAGAGGGTGATTTGAGAAGTTTAGATTTGGAAGGTTAAGCTCTTTGCAGAAGATGGCATTGGTACATAGTTTGTAAATTTCAGGACATTTGTCAATGTGATATTTCAAAGAAATTGAGTTTATCAACTACTCTACATAATATTAATAAATGATTTGGAGAAACCAGAAAGGTCTCTGTACATTGGGATAAAGCTGAAAACCAGTAGTGAATCACTGTGATCTTCAGGCTGTCAGACCACTGCCCATTGATGTTTTTGTCATTTTACAAACACTCTTCCATTTTCATAAGAACTGAATTGTAATGTTCATAAAATTAGTGTTTGCATGTGTGTAGTTATACTAATGCCTTAAAGTAGGTTAGGGCCGCATTCTTGGATATGACTGTTTGTTAGCCTCCTTGACTTCTCAGTCGATTTTAATTCTCATTAGTTTGTGCAGTCGGTTTAAGGTTGGGATTTTGTCCTTCACAAGGAGTTGGCGTCGCAATTGGAGTACACAGTCTTCCTAAGGTGGTGGGATTTGTTTTTAAACAGAAAATAACATGCTTTTTCTTTATTCTTTTTCTAACCTTAAGGAGTTCATGCACTATGGTTCAATTCCAATGCAGACCAACCACATGAAGCAAAACTTTGCAGCCTATCTGTCCAACTTCTTTTCTGTGGTATGTATCACAGCTTCCTCCTGATGTCTTGTGACAACAACTTTCTAGCTTTAACCAAACTTTATGAAACGTCAACAAGCCGACATCTTGTGGCGGCTGTGGCTCAGGTGGTAGAACAGGTCATCTGCCATTTGGACAGTGGTTTAATGCCTGGCTCCTCCACTCTACATGCTGAAGTGTACATGTGATACTAAATCCCGAATTACCCCTTATGCTTCCATATATAGCACTAAAGGAATAGAATAAAGTGCTACATGACTGCTTGTGTGAAAGGGTGAATGAAACTTGCAAATAGAAGTGCTATAAATGATCATGGTAGAAAATCAGTCAATTTAACAGATCTGTGCTCATAGTTAATGATACTGCTTGTTTACATATTTCAGCTGTTATTAAACTGCTCTTCTCAGTCCTGATGCCACTTTGCTCTATGTAGTGGTACATGGTATCCATAGGCCCTGTCTTTAAAATCTCCTTTAAACAGCCATTTTACAGTATTAATCATACTAATCTGACTACAAAGGCCTCCATTTAATCCTCTTAATTTATTTTTTTAATATTCAGTATTGTTTTATGGGCGCTAATAAAGAAAAGACACGATGCAGAGTGGATTTTGGTCAGAGCTGTCGAATAGTCTTATTGCATGTTGCCCTTCCTTGCCCACAGCCTGGTGCCCCTGCCAGCAAGAGAAGACATGAATTTGACTCATCTCCACAGCCAAGGAAGAAGACTAGGTCTAGCCCAGATCGGAACTCAGACAGGAGCTCAGATATGGATATTGAATCAGGTAACCGTTGATCTTGTCACTGAGCCTACTTTCATGTGCTCCTCAAGTGGTTAGAGTTCCAGAGCTGGAAACTTATCCCTTCATCTTCATCTCTTTCAAGTGCTTTTAAGTTAGAATGAGATAACATCATGAATGCTACAAAGGCGATATGCTGTGTTTATCCAGTGCTTTGATGGTTTTTTTCAGTATATACAGTGCCTTCCAAAAGTATTCATACTCCTTGAACATTTCCACATTTTGTCATGCTACAACCAAAAACATAACTTATTTTATTGGGATTTTGTGCGATAGATCAACACAAATAGGTGTATAATTAAAGTGGGAGGAAAACGATTAAAAATTTTCAAAATTTTTTACATCCATATGCATGCGGATGTATTCAGCCCCCTTTACTCTGATACCCCTAAATAAAATCCAGTGCTACCAACTGCCTTCAGAAGTCACCTAATTAGTAAATTGTGTCCGCCTGTGTAATTTAATTTCAGTATAAATACAGCTGTTCTGTGAAAGCCTCAGAGGTTTGTTGGAGAACATTGGTTATCAAACACATCATGAAACCCAAGAAAAACATCAGACAGGTGAGGGATGAAGCTGTGGAGAAGTTTAAAGCAGGGTTGGGTTATAAAAAATATATCCCAAGCTTCTCACTCCATCTCACTGTTCAGTCCATCATCCAAAATCTTAAAGAGTATGGCACAACTGCAAACCTACCAAGACATGGCCATCCACCTAAACTGACAGGTCAGGCAAGGAGTGTATTAATGAGAGAAGCAGCCAAGAGGCCCATGCTAACTCTGGAGGAGCAACAGAGATCCACAGCTCAGGTGGATGAATCTGTTCACAGAGCAACTATTAGTCGTGCACTCCACAAATCTGGCTTTTATAGAAGAGTGGGAAGAAGAAAGCCATTGTTGAAAGAAAACCATAAGAAGTCCTGTTTACTATTTGCCGTAAGCCATGTGAGGGACACAGCAAACATGTGGAAGAAGAAGCTCTGGTCAGAATTGACCAAAAATGTGACATTTTTGCCTAAATGCAAAATGCTGTGTGGCAGAAAACCAACACTGCACATCACCCTGAACATCATCCCCATCGTCAAACATAATGGTAGCAGCATCACGCAGCAGGATACTTGTCTTCAGCAGGGACAAGGTAGCTGGTCAGAGTTGATGGGAAGATGGATGGAGCCAAATACAGGGCAATCTTGGAAGAAGGCCTGTTAGTCTTCAAAAGACTTGAGACTGGCATGGAGGTTCACATTCCAGCAGGACGGTGACAGTAAACATACAGCTAGAGCTACAATGGAATGGTTTAGATCAAAGCATATGCATGTGTTAGAATGGCTCAGGCAAAATCCAGTTGTGATTCTGTAGCAAGACTTGAAAATTGCTGTTCATAGATGCTCTCCATTCAATCTGACTGAGCTTGAGCTATTTTGCAAAGGAGGATGGGCAATAATTTCAGTCTCTAGATGTTCAAAACTGGTAGAGACATACCCTAAAAGACTTGCAGCAAAAGGTAGTTCTACAAAGTATTGACTCAGGGAAGCTGAATACATATGGACACCACACTTCTCAGATTTTCATTTGTAAAAAAATTTGAAAACCATGAATAATTTTTCTTCCACTTCACAATTATACACTTATTTGTGTTGATCTATCGCATACTTATTACGGGAAGTAAGACAAATATGAAGAGAGAACTTGTTTTGAGTCAGTTTGAATTAGGATTTTGGAAGTAACACTCAAAATGAGGAAATGCATGCAGCTCTATGAGAGCAGTTCATTTTGTGCATTACTATAGGTATAGCTGTCATTCTTGGTGTAAGGTGTTCAGAAACCAATTTCTGCTTCTGATTTATTGGAAGTAGGATAAAAATGAAGAGGGAACTTTATGTTTGTAGTTGTAACATGACAAAATGTTGAAAAGTTCAAGGAGTATAAATACTTTTGCAAGCCACTGTAACTGCTCTACCTGATTGGTTATCTGGATGACTGATGTATACCTTTTTCTAAATAATCTAGGTCACTCATTGTGGATTGCAAATGATGGCTATAATCTGGTATTGATGAGCATTATATGAATTTGCAAAATTAATAACAATGTCTTAAGGTTAACCAATTATTTTTCATTCATCACGTTCTTGTGTATGATAGCAACAACTCAAGTACCAAACAGTTCTTTTTATTTTCAACAATTTGGTGCATGTTCATAATTTATTTTGACACCATATGATAGCACAAGTATTACAGCACACATGTTTATAGCTTCTAAATGTCGATCATGTGTTATAACAATAAGTTGCATTTTAAAGGTAAAAAGTAGCATATCTATTTTTTTTCTTTTGAATAAATTCCTTTTTCTACAATGCTGCCAGGTTTTAAATAGCTGCTGTTCAGTTTCTATTCTTCGCTCACTTACAGAATAATGGTCTGGGTGCAACTTTTTAACCCTTGGATAACTTTATTTTATTTCTTCCCCCAGATCCAGGAACACTTTATCATGTGCATGGCCTTAGTGACTTTCAGTTTCAACCGCCCCTGCCCCCTGGCTCTCCTTGCTTCAGTTCTCCTCCTCCTTTACCACATGGCACTCCTCCTGCGACACCTACTCCCCCAGCTCTCCCTAAAGGTACACCTCCACCCACACCCACCAACGGCTCTCCAGCTTTGCGAGGGCGTGACTTTGTGGTTGAGGCTGTGGAGGGAACAGAGGATGACATGACACTGGAGGAACTGGAAGAGCAGCAGAGGCTGATCTGGGCAGCTCTTGAAAATGCTGACAATGCCACTAATAGTGACTGCGAGACACCTGCAATGCAAACTCCTGTACCAAGTTCACCAAGTGTGTCCACACCTGCACACGTGGAAACAGAAACTGAAGACATGGAAGAAGGCATGGACACAGTTAGACCTGAAGAACCTTGCCATAGCAATGGAAATCAACCTGAGATACAACAAGTTTTCTCTCAAAGCCCAGGACCAGTCAAAATTGAGGAGGAAAGCCCTCAGAGTCCTGAATCGGTCACAGCCCAAGACCGCACCCCTCAGAGTCCTGAACTGGTCACAGCACAAGACGGCACCCCTCAGAATCTTCAACCAGTCACGGTACAAGATGGCACCCCTCAGAATCTTCAACCAGTCAAAGTGGAAGTTGACAGCCCACTGAGTACTGATCCAATCCGCTACCAGGAAAATGACCCACAGAGCCCTGAACCAGATTTTTCTCATCCAGGAGATGGTGAGTGTGCTTCTCTTGGGCATTTTGAGAACATAACAGCTGTTCCCCACTGGAGCAAGTTTGCAGCTGGCATCGTTCCATTTGAAAATACACCAGAATTCACAGAAGTTGCTGAAGCCACAGGAACATACCTTAAGATCAGAGACTTACTGAAAAGCTCACCTCGAAGTTTGGCAAAGAAGAAGTAAAAATGTATTTTCTCGACTCAAAACACAATCTTTTTCTTTTTTTAATCAAAATCTTATTTCAGTTTAATGATGCATGTTTTTAGCAGTTTTTTTGTACTTAAATGAATGTCTATGCTGTGTATATACATTTGATGTGTAAAATGCAATGAGGGAGAGCCTTATAGGGATGCTGCAGCAGCAATGGTTTTGGCCAGCTAGTCTCAGTTTTTTTAGCTGTAGTGCACTCTTTACTCTATTGTAAAATTTGTAAGATGGTAATTTCTTGACGTGCATTGCTTTCCTTATTGTGGTGTCTAAATGGCTTTTTCTATTGTTTGTCCCACTTAGATTGCTCTAAAACGATTGAGTAAATATGCTTTTTTTCTGCTCCAGTGGGGTTTTTTTGTCTGGCAGATTTTGCTTTTGTAAAACATGATAAATGTTGATATTGTAATACATTGCCAATAATGAAATCTAGCAGTTTACAATTATATGTTGGCACGTTTTAGCAGAGCTCAGTGAAGAAGTTAATTCCCCCAATGGTATAATTAGCAGACTTAATGATTTTGAGCAACATTGAAACTGATATTGTGATAACTTAAAACAAGGAATTACAATTTGTTTGATTTCTAGCATATATGAAAGCCAGGTCTACATTATTTCTTTACTTCTTTAAAAATAGGTTCGTAACACTGGTGGTTATTAACAAAGCATAACATGTTTGGAGATTTTTAAAAGTAATGTTATGCTGTTACTGTGAAGAAGAAATCCTTTTAGTCCCTAGATAGGGAAATTTCAAATCAACACACTCTTGTTAGTTGTTACACACTTTTTACATGCAATGAGTGAACATGCACTAGAGAGAGCTACCCCATTACAGGTGCTAGAGAGCAATGTAGGGGTTCTGTGCCTGGCTCAAGGGCACCTTGGCAATGCACAGGGGTTGAGATGACATCTCTGCGACTGCAAGTCCACCTCTATGCATGTGGGTCCAGGGTGAGGTCTTGAATTGGCGGGTATTGATTCAAGACCCACCTAGACGCTGACCTGGTGGCCCTCAGCAACCCTCTGGTTCCCAAACAAGACACACTGAGCCACTGTCACCCCTGTCACCCCGTTAACTTTTTAAACTTGAGATTACAGTGAATATTTGTCATTTTTATGATTGTTTGATCTGTCTAGCTCCTAATACATATAGTGAACACCCATAATGGCATATCTATACAGCCATGTGAAAATGTTTTCACAGGGCACTATGCAGTTATATGAAAGACTAGTTGACTCATGCATATGTGATGATTCAGTAGCTTGCAGAACCACCTTTAGCAGCAATAACTATAATTGTTTTCTTTTTGACTATCAGTCTCTCATCTTGTAGAGGAATTTTGGCCCACTCTTCTTTACAATGTGGCTTCAGTTCATTGAGGTTTGCAGACATTCATTTATTCACAGCTCTCATCGTGCCATGTCATTTCAGTTGGGTTGAGATCTGGATTTTGGCTGGGCTATTTCAGTACCTCATTTTTTCTTTTTCAGCCATTTGACTGTAGATTTGCTGGTGTGTTTGGGATCACTGTCCTATTGCAGCACCCAACTGGGACCAAGCTTTAGATGTTGGACAGCTGGCTTCACATTTGACTCTAGAATACTTTAGTATATTGAGGAGTTCAAGGTCATTCAACTCAAAAGACAACAAGGTACCCAGGTCCTGAGGTGTTTGTGCTGATATGCTGTTTGGGTTTTGTGAAATGCCATGCCATGCTGTGCATTATGGCCAAACATCTCTGCTTTGGTCTCTGTCCAAAGGACATTGTTCCGAAAGTCCTGCAGTTTGTTCAGATGCATCTTTGCGAACCTAAGATGTGCTGCCATGTTCTTTTTAGAGAGAAGAGCCTTTTTCCTGGTATCCCTTCCAAATAAGCCATACTTGTTCAGTCTTTTTAAATTGAGATATAGTGCTTTTTTTAAATTTCTCTGAATATTGCCCAATCTGACCTTGAGGTTAACTTGCTGTGACATCCACTACTGGGAAGATTGACAACTGTCTTGAATGTTTTCTGCTTCTGAATATTCCTCCTCAAATAACTGGACTCTCACCTACTGCAATGCGGTGTACATACTTCTTGAATCACTGGACATAGGGTTATATTTTATCTTCTTACAGTACTGCTATCTTCTTATTGATATGTACGTATACTGAAGGGAGTGGCAGTAATTTCCCCCTGGGATTAATAAAGTATTTTGATTCTGATTCTCTGAAGAATAATGGACTTTAGATTGTTTGGAAATGGCCTTATAACCTTTCCCAGATTGATGGGCAGAAACAATTTCTAATTAAGATCATTCCTGATCTTTTTCCATCTCAACATTGTGTAACAAGCACATTAACTACCAAGACCAGCAAACTACCAAAACTTCTACTTTAATAGAGGTGTTCACACTGAGTGAGGATCACTTAAGTGCATTTGCAGCACCTGTTAATTCCTGTGGAAACAGTAAGGGTGCCCTTAGTTTTTCACAGGACATGTCAAAAACTGCATATTTAATACTCACTCATGCCTACATATGAAAGGGATGCAGCACATCTGACAGTATTAAAATGATCATTTATTTAACCTCTTAACAAAGGCATGCAGACCTTGTAAATAATCTTTTACCCTGCAACAATATGCTCTGGATTTTAAAACTAAGAACTCAAGTCCCCTACTTAGAAATCTGGTGTAATAACCGCCATTTGGATTCTGTTCTCCAATATCAGTTTATCAGTCATATAAACCTACACTTTGCCAGCAAGTCTAGTTTCACATACCTCCCCTTTTTTCCCCTTACTGTTACCAGAAAAGTTTTTGCCCCAAATGGACCTTTCAGTCCTCTTGTAGGTGATGGAGTGCTTCATCTTTCTGAACATATCATCTTTGGTCTGCTCCCGCCCCTGACGTTCCTCTCGGCTGTTGGACAGGCGGCTTTCACGCTGGGCTGTGTCTGCCTCCCGTGTGTGAGCCCAGCGTAGTCTTTATAAAAGTCGTCGCGGTTTTCCACTTAGCTTGCTAGCTGTGTAATTTTTCTTCCCTCGGACGACGAAGGCTGTACACGAATATATCAGGTTAGTACTTCTCCACGTCGCGGTTGTGTATTTTCTTAACTATCGGCGGCTGATAAACACGAGAGTGGACGCTGGGTGAAAGTTGTTAGGTGTAGGACGTTACTTGAGGTGTTAAGTTTAGCTCACTAGCTAACCAGCAGTTATTGCTGGCGTTGACCACCGGCTCGCCGGACTGCTTAGGGCCTCGCTGCTAGCGTTACTGCCAGACCGGGATTTATTTAAGCCGAAGAGGTGGCACTTCAGTAAACGGACAGCTCAGTCCATCAAATATTATATGGAAATTAATTTATACAGATGATCTTGTCTGACAAGTCGTAATGCTGTGTGAATTTGTAGCAGCAGTGTGCCCTACTGGAGCTTCAGTGACATTGCGGAGACTTTTGGACTTGTGGAATTTGCCTGAGTCGCTTAGCTTATGACACGGTTATCGCTTAGTGGTCTGCTCGGATGTTTGGATGTGGCTCTGCTTACATGTGTCGCTCCAGATATCTCTCAGTATCAACGGCGGAGACCTACAGTTAAGCTAGCTAGAAAGGTAAGTTAGCTGACAGGGGCATTCTAGTACAGGGTCCAGTGTTTCCAGATGTGCCACCTCATCGACAGCTCTCAGTCCGTTAGCCGCTGATAGACAGAGGTGGCGAGGCGTTTACAGGGAAATTCGCTGACCTGGCATGAAGAAAACTGACTTTACTGATCAGGCGCAGTGTGTAATCTGTCAGCGAGGCAGCTGTCAATAGCGGAGTCTCTTGAGGCTAAAAGGTGTGACTTGAGCTGGTACAATTTTTTTTTTTTTTTGCTTCAGACCAAAAAAGCCGCTTAGCTAGTTTGGACTCGTGGCATGACTAAAGCGTCAATGTGCTGTAGACTTTGGGACTGCAAAGCCCTCTTTGACACATTTGACTTGATTGTTGCTCAAGGTTTATGAGAAAATGGCTTACACCGGGGGCACAGGGGGGACTCATGAACATGATATTTCCACATGCATGCATAAGCAAGTAATAACATATTAGGGAGGGATTGCTGTTGTACTTCTATTTTTTTTAGAGTTAATTTATGTCTAGGTACACTACTATGAGCCAGAACCTTTGAAGGACAGGGGAGTGCCGTATACTGGCAGTAGTGTGAGGATTGTTGGCTTCAAAACCATCGAACATTGAGGACACAGGATGCTTTTGGCACTCATTCTGTCCCTTTGGTGTTTTCCTACGCCTTCATTTGTCAGTCTCAGCAGGGGCCTACATAATCATCCCTGCAGATGTTTCCTCAAAAAGGAAGAGCTAGAGCTTGAGTTGGCCTTGAGATGACAAAAGTAAGCAAGAGAGTGTGAGTTAGATCAGATAATGCACACATCTGAAGGTATAAAGCGGTAAATTTGCTTATGGGTGCCATAAAATACACCCTGCTTTCTACTTATGTGAAGCAGGAGTTGAAAGGGGTGCCTTGGCAGTTAGAACTGTGGACTTAAACCAGTCTGACACAACTGGACTTAATTCAGTAGTCTAAGAATCTCTGGCTAATATTAAACTTTTGAAAGACCAAGTGGAATGAAAGCAGACTAACTTTTGCAATGATTAACTTCTTCCATCTTGGAAATGGTCTGTAGAGGAGTTATGAAGGTTTTTGTTTGCACATTGATCTTGTTTCTTTTCTGTTTTGTGTGGTAAAGGACAATGAAATCATCAGTTGTAGCCATAGTGCTCATATCCATTGCTTTGATGGACACTGAGAATGCAAACATATTATGCAATTATGAAAATGGAAGTTGGTTATGTTAATACAGGACTGAGACATCTCAGTTCTGCTTTACAGGCTGCTGTCTACCTGTTTATATTTATTTACACCAGGGAAATATGAAACCAGAGTACATATTATTTAACTTAAGCCTAGTTAACAATTATACTCTTTGGTTGCACCAGTGTAGTAATTCTCTAACTTTTGTAAAGATTTGGGAAATTTGGCTTTTTTTCCCAAGCTACAGATTAGACTGAGTCAGTGGCAAAAGATTAACATTACTGCAGTGGGAAATTCTTCAGTGAAAGTGGATCATGTTCAGATGACTGCATCAGCTCACCAGTCAGAACTGAAACATCCTCTGTTCAAGCTGACAGAACAGTTGTAGTCAAGCTCTCTGTTTTCTCCCCTAATATAACTGTACAATTTGCTGTTAAAACTAAAAAAATGCGTATAATCTTTTCATGTTGTAACACTTCTTCCCATGCACCACAAGTTCATGAGTCACTTTGATTACATAGTGAAGTCATGCTTAGACAGTCTTCAGCTGTAGTGCTGTCCTTGTTTGGCCTTCTTTTGACCTGAGGGCTCTAATCAGTCATCTCTCAAAGACACTGCATTCAAACTAGGTCGTGTCTGCTGATGGCCACCCTTCACTCTCTGCTGAGAGCTTGTCTTGTCTGAGGTTGTATTGGTAAACCAACATGCTGTCGCTCCTAGGCTCTTTCGGGAATGAAAGGTATGTTTGTGTGAGGCTTTTGAACAAGTTCTATATTTAATTTCTGCCATGTGAAGTCAAGGATCTGGACTGACTCAGAACAGGTTCACGTCATAGTATATTTTGCAGTGAATTAATTTTATAGCTCTTACTAAGTTCTTAACACTTTCGTACCTTGCTTGTTAATTTGACCCAGGATGGTTTAAGCATATGCAATCAATGACTATGGTTATAAATGTGCCTTAAGCTGCTCCCTTGTATTCTCCTCAAGGGGTTGCCACAACGGATTAATCCACATTTGTAATTTGGCAGAGGTTTTACACAATTAAGGTTTTCTTGAAATTATTAAAGCCATTCATAGTAGGCATTTGTTACATTCAGTCATGTGAAAAAAGAAGGTATACCATTGTTTAATTTTATGGTTTAACCTGCTAAGAACCAGTTGCTAAAAAATGATCAGGTCCTTACCAGGTCTTTAAATTAGGCAAATAAAACCTTAGATGAATAACAATGCATGACATAATACAACATGTTGTTATTTTTTTAACAGAAACTAAGATAAAATGCAGAAACCATGTATGAAAACTCAAATGCACCTTTACTGCTTCCGTAGGAATTAAGAAGGTAAATAGCAGCCAAATTCTGTGAATTGAATGCACTTTATTAACTGATCATCACTCAGGGTGACCACTTTTGTAAAAATAGAAATTTTGACATTTTAATGGTATGGAGTGTTTGTGGATCTAGAGAAAGCATATACAGACACAGCTAAAAAATTTTTAAAAATATCATGAAAAGGTTCAATATTTTTTGTCACTGATTTCAGAAAGTGAAACTCATATATTATATAGACTCATTACACGTAGAGTGAAATATTTGAAGCCTTTATTTCTTGAAACTTTGATTATGGCTTACAGATAATGAGGATCGAAAATTCAGTGTCTTAGAAAACTAGAATATTGTGAAAACGTTCAATATTGGAAAGTCATGGTGTCACCCTAATCAGCTAATTACCTTAAAACACCTGCAAAGGTTTCCTGAGCCTTTAAATGATCTTTCAGTCTGGGTCAGTAGGCTACACAACCATGGGGAAGACTGCTGATTTGACAGATGTCCAGAAGACAGTCACTGACACCCTCCACAAGGAGAGTAAGCCACAGAAAGTTATTCCTAAAGAAACTGGTTGTTCACAGAGTGCTGTATCCAAGCATGTTCATAGAAAGTTGAGTGGAAGGAAAAGTGTGGTAGGAAAAGGTGCACCAGCAAAAGGGATAACCGCAGCCTTGAGAGGATTGTCAGGCAAAATCCATTCAAGAATTTGGGAGAGCTTCACAAGGAGTGGACTGAGGCTGGAGTCAGGGCATCAAGAGCCACTACATACAGAAGAATCCTAGACATGGGTTACAAATGTCACATTCCTCGTGTCAAGCCACTCCTGAACCAGAGACAACCTCAGAAGCGTCTTACCTGGGCTGTGGAGAAAAAGAACTGGACTGTTGCTCAGTGGTCCAAAGTCCTCTTTTCAAATGAAAGTAAATTTGGACCAATCAAGGTCCCAGAGTCTGGAGGAAGAGTGGAGAGGCACAGAATCCACGTTGCTTGAAGTTCAGTGTGGTTTCCACAGTCAGTGATGATTTGGGCTGCCATGTCATCTGCTGGTATTGGTCCACTGTGATAAATGCCAGCAAACTTGCCTGACCTGAACCCCA